>LOJH01036880.1:546-15951 GCA_001685095.1 Ellobius talpinus | reverse complement strand
CTGCCCTGTGGGAAGTCCAAGGTCCTCCCACCTCCATCCAGGTTTAGGAATGTGCATCCAAACACATTCTTATTTGTATTTTTTTGAGTTTACTTCACTGATATTTTCACTTATATCATGGTTATTTATTTATCTCACCTTTTTTTTCTCATAGGAAAATAAATCTTAATTTCAAGTTGTTTATCAGGTGGTTTGGTCACTACAATGACAAAGTCACTCTCACACAAAGACATTGATCAAATGATACTTAGATTACAGTCAACAAAGCAAAGAAAGAAATTGTTCATTATCAAGAACTTAGGACCTAGAGAAGGTCAAATTGGAAGAAAATAGTTTTGACTGATCCTACATCTTCCATTAAAATGCGTGGCAGTGAGTTAAATGTGAAGAAATGGGCAGCAAATGAACGTGGCTGCAGCTGGACTATGAGATGATCCTGTCCTGGGAGGGGAGAGATTAGGAGTTCAGAGATTTTAATTGCTACATATAATTTCAAAGGACAAATATGCCCCATCAGAACAGACAATGCTACTTGAGATACTCTGTTACTTCCAACAATGTGTCAGTAGACAAACTTATGTACAGGACTTCTCAGCAACTGTGTCTCACAGGGAAAATCTCTGGGCCAGCAGGGTTTCCCAAATTAAATGGTATTCAGGTACAATTGGATTTTGAACTAAGTTTTGAGAATTGTTTTTATTACTTTTTAAGATGTAAGGTCTTTGTCAGAGTCTACTTTTTGGTTCTTTCACACAGTAGAAAGTTTTTGGAATCCAGTCTATTTATGCTTTTCTTACAGGGTGAACTTTATTGTCAAGTCTCAGGAATCGCTGCCCACTCCCAGGAGTTTTCTTTCTTTATATTTTTACTTAAGTCTTGAGTTCTTTTTGAGTTACTCTTGGCCCCATATGCTTAAAGGTTAGAACAAGCTTTGCCTTGCACTGTTGGATGTCTACTGGTTCCAGCCTTACCCCTGGGAAAGTTCTGAGTCTTTTAATCACTTTACATTTTGAAAACAACTGGCCACTTTTGTGTGGCTCTAATTTGTTTGGTTTTACTTTCTGTTCCCTTGAACTAAGTGAACATTTCTTCACTAATATCATGCAATCTTGATAATTTTTACACCATAAGTTGTGAAATTTGCAGATATTTTCCACTTTGTTACTTTTTAAAATTGTTTTACGATTCATTGGTTTTCTTATTAAATCAGAATAATCCTGTCAATATTTACAAGCTGTCTTGTTAGAATTTTTGAAAGTTGTGTTAAACCTGTATGCTGAGAAGTTTGTGAGCAAAGGTTTAGTTATTTGCAGAAACAATTTGTCTGCAACCCTCCAACCCTCTCTATTTTGTTATTCACCCAAATTGATACCCATTAGGTTACATACACCTTACGTGGTGTGTGTGTGTGTGTGAGAGAGAGAGCTTTACTTTTTACTTTTTTCCCCATGTCTTTCTGCAGAGAGGATCATACATAAACATCCAGTGAGGGTTTGAGGGCTCTGATGTCAAACTCCTGGATAGAACCTTATTATATAGATATGTTGACATGGCCAGTTTGACTGGGAGAATGTTGTGAAGACGTTTGTTTGTGTTGCCATTCTGAGACTACCAATGGAGTCAGACCTTGGTTCAAAGGGCAGAGTCCACACTAAGTTGACCGGAATGGACCACAGAGTTTTCTTGGACGACTGAGATGAAGCTAGAGATACACAGAGGAGGAAGAAGGAGGGACCTAAAGTGATGCTTGGGTTTTTTTTTTCCAGCAGGGAAGGTGGAGAAGAGAACAGGTGATCATTTCTCCATTGCTCTGAGCATCTCTCAGATGTATTTTCCTAATATTTAACTCCCGAGTTTTATCTTTTAAACAAAGCATTATAAGAAGTTGCAATAGGGAAACTTGTTCATTTAAAACAAATTATTTCTTATTGCTAACTTGTGTTAGGGTATCTCCACGTGTCTCCTAGTCGACATTTGTGTCACTGGGAATTCTTTCATAAGGATTTGGTTTTGGTTTTAGTTTATAACATTGTCCTACCTTAGACATTACTATATTAGGTTTCAAACAGAGGTCATCCAATCAGGATGGTTGAACTAGTAAATCAATGTGTAAGAAACACAGCTTGGGTTAGGAGAGTGTTCACTCCTCTTTTAAGGACCCAAGTTCAGTTCCCAGCACTGAGCTGAGAATAAGCCCAGAAGATGTCACAGAGCTTGTAACAGAATCACATGACCAGGTCAGGAGCTCAATTGCAGCCGGCTTCCCACAGGGCAAAGGGCTCTTGCTGATTCAGACTGGAGGCTCACAACCTCCTGTAACTCCAGCTCCAGGGTACCCACCCTTGCCTGCCTCTGGGCCCCTGAACACACAAGACATACATATTCACATCAATAAAAGTATATGTTAAAAAAAAAAGCCAAGCGTGATGGTGAACGTCTTTTATCCCAGCACTCAGGAGGCAGAGGAAGGTTGACCTCTGTGGGTTCAAGGCCAGCCTGGTCTACAAAGTGGGTTCCAAGATAGTCAGAGCTGTTACACAGAGAAACCCTGTCTCAAAAAACTAATAAAGGAAAGAAAGGATGGATGGAAGGAAGTAAGGAAGTAAGGAAGAGAAACATGGCTTTTCTGTTTGCATGTGGCCTGCACATAACTCTTCCATTCCACCCCAAGCAAAGAGCTGTCTTTTGATTTCTTTATTAATTCCAAACAGTGATCAGCATGCACTCTCACTATACTGAATACACTTACTTTGGAACACTGTAATAAGAGTTTGCAAATCAATTGAAGTTTCAGCTTTGGTTTACTTCTCTGTCTGTGTCCTTGGTGGAAGATCTCAATTTGTGCCCTTCTTTAATGACGGCAGTTGAATGTATCAATCATAACTCTGTAGTTAAAACGTTTAAAAAGGCATTTTGTAGTTTGGCAAGATTTCCCCTCACCACAAACTTCTAAATAACAACATTAAATATTTCAGTTTAAATCTGGGACTCGAAGATGGGTCTCCCTCTCTTGTCCTGAAGTTTTGTGTGGAGATAGCAGAAGGAGCCGTTCAAGGCTGCCATTGAGCCAGTCTCCGCAGAGCCACAGCCAGAAGAGACATCTGTCACTGGGCTGCCCACTGCCCACACCACAGGACATGACTCGGATATTGCCACAAAGGCTAAAACCCATTGGAAAAGTATTTATTTCATCCCCCTCAGCCCTCTGCAGGTCTCACAGTCTATCCTTTGTATATGATGATTTCTTCCTTTTTGCTGAGAGCTTTATGTTTTTAGTTGTATCTACTCCCTTGGCACTTGCCCAAGTTCATGACGAATTTTTAAACCTTAGGTTGAAATAATATCTTGCCGATTAGAATGAGCAAGTGAATAATTGGGTGTTTCATTAAGAATGAAACTCGTTTATTTTATTATATTTATTATATACACTAGTTTCAACTTTTTAAATTTCTCTTGTGAAATACATTCTTTTTCATCTTATTTATGCGATGCTTAATTTAAGTAGACAGTTCTGTTTTTATGCAGGAAAAAAGATAGCATGCCCTTCAACCAACATTTAAGGTTGGACTTGGCTCATACTAATGTAGTTGTCTGACCCCTAGTGGTGATAGCAAGCATCTGCATGACTCATTGTAGGAACACATCTTGAGTGTATTTTCTGAATGAATGTCAGACAATGAATTACTTAAAAAATTTAGGGCAAAATTATGAGTTTGTTTAATAAGCAATCATTAAAGGAACTTGGAGTATTGTTTTTCTGTGAAAAACATTTCTAAACCTGTGTTCTCGCTGGTTTTAATAAGTACTGCAGCTTTTCTCTTACAAACTGTTTCAGAAAGCCATTCTGTTGTTTGTGAAAACATGACTTTGTGTCCCACAGACACTTATGTATTTTTATTGTTCCAGAGTGGCCCTGACCTGGCATTTCATCTGACACTCATGTATTTTTTATTGTTACAGAGTGGTCCTCTCTAGTCTGAGGTGGCATTGGAATTGGACTTAGAGAGGAGTGAGATCTTTGCTGTTTGAGGTTCAGAGGTTCCCCAGAAGGGCTGGTCATATAACGAAGTTGTAAAGTGAGTCATCAGAAAATCTGAGAGATCAGTCTCTCAGAGGTGTCCAGGCAGAGGGCCTGAAGCATAGCAGAGGGATTCTTGGGAGGTGGCAGATGAGGTTTTGTTGCAGGGACAGCAAGAACTCTCAGGAGGACAGGCTTGGTGAGGGAGGGATCACCTGTAAAAATTATAAACGTGATGTATTCATTGTAAAGTACACAACAGGAATACAGGAGGTAAAGGGAGCACTCCCCCAGCCTACACCCTACAGTATAGAAATACTACTGTGTGACAAATAGATGCTATTTTTGCACACACACACACACACACACCAGGCAAACATGCACATGCACACCAACACATATGGTATTTTATTAAGTAAAGCTTCCCTGAAGATCAGAGGGCAAAGTCACACTAGACAGTCATACAGGCCAAGGAGTGGTGGCACAAACTTTTAATCCCAGGACTCAGGAGACAGAGGCAGACGGATCTCCGTGAGTTCAAGATTACCCTGGGCTACACGAGATCCATCCAGAATCAGACCAGGTGGTGGCGGCTCACACCTTTAATCCCAGTGTTTGGGAGTCACACACCTTTAATCCCAGCACTAGGTAGATGGAGGCAGAAGTGATATGGCTGGGCGGAGAGAGGAATATAGAGGGGAAAAGACAGGAACTCACTGGAGTGTGGAGTTTGAGCATTAGTGGAGACAGGATCTCGCCTTTTTAGTCTGAAGATTTGATAGAGTTTTGTAAAAGGTCTCTCTAGTGGTTGGCTGCTTTGCTTTTCTGATCTTCAGGTTGAACCCCAATATCTGTCCCTGAGTTTTTATTATTTATTCAACACACACATACATACACACATACCACAAATACACACACATATATACACACACTGCATACACTTTAAAAAGCATGGGTTTATACTAGACATGTTATTTCAAAACTTAACTCATTCACAATAATAAAATACATTACATATCATTGCAAGCCAGTATATTCTTACTGCCTTCCCATTATCTAATATTTTCATTTAATGATGGGGTCTAATTTATTATCTGCCCTCCAGTAATTACACACAGTCTTATAAAAATTTCTTCTATGTAAACAATATTACAATAAAAATACTTGACATATAAATATTTGTTTATATTAGTGCCTCTGTTGGGTAAATGTTTTTGTAGTGGCTCTTTGTTCAAAGCTTATAATATAGTTAAGAAGCATATATTTTCTTTTCTTGCATATTCATGTGTTGTGTGTGCATGTGTGTATGCATGTTGCTGTGTGTGAGGGTGCATGTGGATGCTAATATGTGGTATTTTCCTCAGACACCTTCCATTTTACATGCTGAGGTGAGGTCTCACCCTAACCCAGAGTTTCAGCTGGTTTGGCAACTCAGTTTGCTCCAGGGACTCCTCTGTCTAGTTGCCTTGGATTACAGATGAATCGTTCCAGATAGTCTTCTTTTATGTGGGATATCGGGACCTGACTGAAATCTCTCTTATTATAACAAGGGCTTTACCTGAAAAGCCATCTCCTCAGCCCTAGAAATACATTTTAAAAGCTAACCACAGTGTATCACATTTGTTTTCCCAATACATTGGAAACTGAGAAAGATGCTTTCGTGATTTCCAGGGCAGCCTGGTTTACAGAGTGGAGTCAAAAATACATAAATAAAGATAATCTCTTTTGAAAAACATGGTGTCAAATTCACCCATAAAATCTGTCCTATTTCCCCCTTTCCAGGAAGACTCTTATGTTCCCCCCATAACTTCATCTATGCCTCTTTGGGTCTATGGATTGAAAAACATGGTGTCAAATTCACCCATAAAATCTGTCCTATTTCCCCTTTTCCAGGAAGACTCTTATGTTCCCCCCATAACTTCATCTATGCCTGATCTCTTTGTAGCTTGGTTATCATTTATTTAATGGGCAATATTTAGATATAAGTGAGTACATACTATATTTATGTTTTGGGGTCTAGGTTACCTCACTCAGGATAATTTGTTTCTAAATCCATCCATTTGCCTGCCAATTTCATGGTATCATTTTATTTTAAAGCTGAATTGGGTGAGGGAAACAAGAATGGGAGGATAAGGTGGGAAAGGAGAGGGGAAATGTGATTGAGGGAGAGAGTGAGGGGAAAATTAGATCTGAAGAGCATTTGTGGGGCAGTATAAAGCCTAGTACACTGAAAACTTCCTATAATATACAAAGGTGATTCTAATGAAGTCTCCAATTAATGGGGAACCTACACTGTCCATCTCTTTTCATCAAAAGAAGTTTCCAGTGTTAGGACTAGGTTTCATGTAGTTGAGTTGTTGATCAAAAAGGTTGTTGCCAAGACAATGGGTTGTTCTCCACAAACTGACAGCATGGCCTTATTACAGAACACAAAACCCCACATACAACTCATGGAACATGGAGATGTTTTGCTGGTGCCAACATAGAACCTTCACCTCCATATTCTAGTGTCTATGACATGGAAAGGTACTCTGAAGGATATAAAAAGACAAAAGTAAACATAAAACCAACCACAAAACCTTTGATCTATTTTGACAGAGGTTTCTGTCCTGTCTGGTCCCACAGCTGTTCCATCCCAAAGAAACACACAGAGGTCTACATTAATCATAAACTGGTTGGCCTATAGCTGAGGTTTCTTTTTAACTCTTACATCCTACATTAACCCATAATTCTTGTATGTGTTGGCCACATGGCTTGGTACCTTTTATCAGCAAGGCATTCTCATTTTGCTTCCTCTTTGTTTGGGTTATGACTGTAGAATGAGTTTTTGCTCATCCCAGAATTCTCCTGTTCTTGTCACCCTGCCTCTACTTCCTGCTTGGCTACTGGCCAATCAGCATTTATTAAAGCAATAGAACAGATAAATCTTTATAGGGTACAAGATCATTGTCCCACAGCAGATCTATTAAAGTCCACTGAGCTTGCTAGTGGTGCGGAATAGACTTTTCAAACCCAAGCATCATCTCTTAATCTACAGTCTTCTACAATTTGGAGTAGGAAATGATGCTGAGACAGCCTTGTCCTCAATGCCCTTGAGGGGGGATTCCTTGCTTTCTTTTGTGTCTCTCTCCTTTTATTTTGTCTTTAGTTTCAGGTACCAACTGGTACCTGTGTCTCTAGATGCCCCATGCAAGACACAAGACACTGGAGTTATTGACAGTGGTGAAAACAGAATCTGCCTCAGGTATGGTACCCTTACCTAGTGTGATGAATTCTGGAGGAAACATGACATCCTTTCTAATCTGTGGTGTCCTTATTCCATGCCTTTCCATGCCTTTCATATTCTGTATTCTTAAATGTGGTGCCTCATTCATCCTTTCAGCTTCAAATATATATATATATATATTATATATGTATATACACACACACATATCCCACAATGTACCTTTCTCATTATTATTCTCTCAAATCCCAGGCTTACTTTCCAAAACATCTGGCAGATTTATTATCCGTATGCCATTCGTTAAGGTTTCTAAACATGCCTCAGGGGAGCCAGGGACAAATTGTTGACAGCAACTTGCAGTTAGTTCAGATTATCCAGGTGTAAAATTAGAGAGCAGTTATTACAAGGTACTTTTTAAACATAGGTGTTGTATTTGAACTACAACTGTAATCATTGTTTTTTAGTTTTGATTAAACATGCTGGCTTGTATTTACTAGTAAAAACTGAAATAAATTGGTTTGACAACAGTGAAAAAAATTAAAAATCATCATCAAAAAAGAAAATTCCCTCCAAATAATTTTCCTCCAATTTTATAATATACATATCATACTGGCCTTGCTATTCCTTTTACTTATTTTGCGGGACTGGCCAGAATGTTTGAGATTCTCTCTCTCTCTCTCTCTCTCTCTCTCTCTCTCCCTCTCTCTCTCTTTCCTTGTCTCCCTATCTTTCTGCCTTCCTCTCTCTCTCCCCATTCTGGAACTGCCAGGCCCATACAATTTGCCTCTCCCATCTTCTGGTAATCAGTCTTCTAGCTTTATCCCCACCCACGGTTCCTCTGGTGATCATAGTTCCTTCTTAACCAGATTTCTTGAACTCCATCTTTCAGTTCCCTGTGCATGTTTATTCCAAATTGGTTACACTTTGGCCGAACTTTTATGCTTCTTGCATATTTTTTTTCAAGACGTTCTCACTGTTTGGCACAGGCTCTTCTCAAACTTTAAATCTGCTGCTCCAGTCTTCCAGGTGCTGGAGTTACAGAAATGCGTCATAGTTCCTAGCGCTTGATTGTCTTATCATTAGTTCAGTTCTCTGTTTTGCCTTGATGAAATATAACGTCAATGGCATAACATTCAAGGGCCTCATCAATGCCCTTTCTGCTTCAACTCACATTTCTGTCTGATTAAACCCAAGTCCTCTGCCAGACACCGGCTCCCTGGATCCCATAATCACCTGTGTTCTGCCTGTTGAGGACTTGCTGGCCCCTCCCCTCCTGTCCTGTGTCCTTTCACCGGCTGTACTGTTTTTGTCTTCTGTATACCCTAGTGGCAGTTTACTCTACGATTTATCCTTTGTGCATTTTTACTACATTTGATAGGAAAGTACTGCCAGCTGAGTTAATCTGACCTAGTCTCTTGTTCCCATTCTATGCCCCTCTTCACTGTTACTCTCAGGCGGCAACCCACCTTCTAGGAATAGAGATGCTCTTCACACTTGAGACTGTGACCTTTGGAAGCAGAAAGTCATGCCTCTCTTTGCCTCCTCAGCTTACTGAGTCACATTCACATCAGGACAGGGCACAATGATGATTCTTAAGAAAACATCTCAAAATACTTGAAGATTCAAAAGCACAAGCTAAAACTTTTTTTTTTTTTGAAATTATGGACTTGACCAAACAACTTTAAGGCCACTTGTGCTTAGATTTCATTCTAAGAAAACAACAACAATATTTTGTTACTGAAGATTTTGGTTTAATTGCCAATAAACATTTAAAATTAACAGACATAGCTCTTCACACTTACTTCTCTTGCCTTACTTGAGAGCTCAGGAGTTTACCTGGTTCTCCACCTGGCAGCTGGGGATCCAGGTAGTTAGGGGAAATCTGCTAACTGAGAAGTCTAACCATGTGAGAAGGCGAAAGGACAGGCGAAAGGACAAACAGGAGAAGCAGTACCAAGTTCTTTTTAGGTTAGGGATTGTCTAAAGATAATGCAAGACTCAGGTATGAGTTCAAAGATCTTGAATCTGACTGGTTGAACATTCAGGCATTGTACAGAATTAGAGGGAGTAACCAATTGCACAAATATTTATTTTTTGGTGTTTTATTCTCTTAAACTTTCTGCAAGGACTCTTTGGAAAGAAGAGCTGTGATTTTTGTCCCCATTGGTGGAGCTTTGCTTCCAGAATAATTTATAGTGTTTTTGACTTCTTGTGCTGCCATTATTTCATTTGCTACTTCTGAAAGGCATTTCCCTTCCGAAGAAGGTTTCTGACACTTCTGTGTTTCTTCACACATGGTTTCCATCACAATTCCTTGTGGAAGTTAGACTGCCAGATCTTGATTGATAATCTGTGAGAGAAATCCTAGTCCAGACAATACCAGTTATGAACTGTTAGAGACAGCTTGAGGAAGATAAGAGCTATGAAAGAAAGTTGAAGGTTGGAGAGATGTACCAGCAAAGGAACTGGGTTGAGTTCTAGGCCTCATGTTTGGAGACGTAGAGCAGGAAGGCACCAGCCTAGGACCAGTCACTTAGATGGAAAAGTACCATTCTCTTTCCTTAATCCTTGGGAAAATTTTAATGCTTTTATAAACTTCCTTTAAAAACTTTTCCATATTTTTAAAATCCTCAACTACTGTATTAAATCACCAGGAGATATAGCTGGAACATGTCTAGCTTCCAGTGGGTTTGAGTGGAACTTTTTTTTTTTAACTGAGAGTTAGAGGCAGTGTTGGAATCTGGAAGGGTCCTTGGCCATCTTGGCTGTATGCTCAGCACTCACATGCAGAGGTTGAAAAGCCTGTTCCCTCGTGTTTACCTGCAGAACTTGCTTTGGGTGTGGGAATGAGATGGCAGAGAAATTCAATTTCTCTTTCTCCCTCATCATTCCATCTTCCCTGTGCTTTTTCCTGTACTAGAGTTATATAAAAATCAATTCTATTACCTGGTGGTATGGGACATCCAGCATTAAGAAAAATGTCGTTAAAGGGAATAGTGGCCCTTAAAGGGCTTTTCATTGATTTTCAATGGGTTTAACTGCTGTCCTCTGGCTCCCAGACAACATTATCTCTTCCTATTGAAAATTGCACTTTTTGTTCTTAAGCGGAACTTGCCTAGCAGAAGGAAGTTTCTGGAATCAGTCTTGTTATGAAAAGTAAGCAGTGGAACTCATACTTAATAGTGCACTTTCAGTATACCTTAAGGACCAAAGACAGTTAGGGAAAGGAAGAGGAAGTGGAGGAAATCTGCAACTGAGACACAGACAGAACTGTGGAGAGAAATGCTAATTAGAGCCACAGCTCACTAACGCTTGTGGATCAGCGTGGCCTGGTTGAGACTCTGAGAGGTTACATATATTAGAAGACTGAGCCCAGTGCTAGTCATATCTGGGTGCTCAAGGAAGACAAATCTAATCAGAAGTGCTCATGAGCCTGGGGTGGGGGGGCAGCTATTATCTTGGTTCATCCATCTCAGCTTTAAGAGTCTTTGAAGGAAGGATGAGGAAAAGAGAAGCGTTTCCCTTCCAGCTAAAATCCATGATATGCTACATACAGCGCTGAATCATTGTCCCTAGTTAGCACCCCAGGATGATAGAGACCTGAGACCAGAGTTGAGAGAGGACACTGGGACATGGGTACCGATGAGCTATGAGTACTTGCAATCAACGTGTTTAACTACCACCCCTTTCTCCAGCATTCCAGGAAGGTGCATTTAATACAGGTTAAGGGCCTAGTGAGGCAAAGGGGCCATTTAAATGACTCATGAATATTTCTAGAAGGCTCTCAAGTATAAGATACAAGATTCTATACAAAAATTGACAATTGTGAAGATTTTTGAATGCTCTCAACCCAACACATGTCTGATCATCATTCTTTACATGCATGTATTGAAATGGTATAGTTTCCCCACAAATACCGATGAAACAGTCTCTCTCTCCCTTCCTCCTCTTCTTCCTCTTCCTCCTCTCTCTCTCTCTCTCTCTCTCTCTCTCTGTGTGTGTATGTGTATATGTGTATGATTGAAAAAACTGAATACTTGTGTTCTATATACTTGAAAACTTGGGTCTTGAGGATGGAGTTCTTCTTCCACATACATTGTGTTTTCTCACTGGCAGCCTATGTCCTGAAATACACAGAGCAGAGATGTCCCTTATGACTCAATCCCAGCCTTTCCCTTGTCTTTTCTGCAAGGATACTCTAGTATCTAGCTTAACTGTAGTTCCCCTTCCATAACAAATATTGCAAGTAAAGATTTATTTGCTACTATCCCTTCTAACTCTAGATGTACTTAAGGACTGAGAAAATGACATAAAGTCTGTTGTCTAGGGTTGATATGTCCTGAAAATATCATCCCATAGTTTTAACCCTTTTTTGATATTTTCTGTTTAGTCATTGCTACTTTAAACTCAGGTTATCCCAAATGACCCTTTGGCACCTTATTTTCTTTAACAGGCTTTTTTTTTTCTGGATCCCCTATCATGTGTAATCATCTGTTATTCCACCAGTGTCCTCTCTTGGAAAGACTGTGATAACGAAACCACAGTTGCTAAGTATTACGTGTAAATAACTGGGAGTGCAGTTTATTTGAACTGCTAGAATAGAACGCTGTAGACTATAAACAGGTGGCCTTCTTCTTAACATTCCAAGGTCTGGAAGTCCAGGATGAAGGTGCCAACAAAATGAGTATTGTGTGCTGATGGGTCATTGTCCAGTTTGCAGAAAGCCACCTTGTTTTATCCTCACATGACAGAAGAGAGAGGAAGCAAAGCTACGTGGGAGGAAGATAGAGGAAAAGGGGAGAAATTTCTGGGTGACTCTTCTTATATGGATCCTGATTTCACCCATAAGGGCTCGATCCTCATGACAAAGGAAGAAAGAGAAGAACAGCCTAGAGAGGGGTAAACTAGAGGTGAGAGGTTGTACAATTCTTCTCACAAGCCACAAGTCTTGTACCAGAGCCCTTAACTCACATGAACTAGTTACCTTTCAAGGGTCCGTCTCCTAATACCATCACTGGGGTTTAATATTTTGACATACAAGTTTGGGGGGGAGAGTAGTGTTAAAGTTGTGGAGAACAGAAATGCATAGACAAAAAGGTTTGCTCATTTTAGTGAGGGAATTAGGCAATAGTATATAGCCAATTAGTCTGAACAGCTCCATTGTTTTTGGTCATGCAGATGTGAATGGAGAGAGCTGTGTGCTATACAGGCCCAATCCATTCAGCAATCTTTAAGGCTCTCGTTAATGTTCTCATTAATGCTCTCTTTCATATTCCCAGGCACCTGAAGGCCAATTCTGAATCACAGGCTGTGAACCTCTCTCTGAGCCTCTTCCCCTTTGACCTAGGATGAACTAATTTACTCCCCTAGTGCTCACTCATCCAATCAATGGGCTTGCTGGAGAGTACAAAGGCAAGTGTCCCTTGGATTACTCTGAAATAAGTCCTCAAGCTTATTGGCACATCAAACTCAACTCATCCTTCTCACTATTATTGCTTCCTCCACTCTCCAGTAAGATTCCTCAGTAAAACAGCTCTTGACCCTCGGAGGCTATCCCTATAAGAATCCAACATAGGAGAGTGGCCAAGCCCTCTCCCACACCTGCCTTTTTATGTTAAAACTGATTCACACAGATGAAATGTTAGTAGATTGAGACTGACTTAAACCCTTCTAGCACATTTCAGAGTGTGTTCCCACTTCACTGGCCCCATCCCTTTATCCTTGGAGTGTTTTTTAAGAACTAGGGATTTTTGGAAGACCTAAATTAGAGCTCCCTTTGGGACCCAAGCCCTAGACAAAGAACCATGAGCTATTAATGACTATTGAGAGAGGGGAGATTAGTATTTCCCTAGTTCATTATCCAGCATCAAGGGATAAACCCTGAAAGCACACAGATATAAGTAATACTAAATGGACTCAGTAAATATGTGTGTGTGTGCGTGTGCGTGTGTGTCTCTGTGTGTGTGTGTGTATGGAGGCCATGAATTAGAGCATGAGGGTGGGGGTGAGTAGGTTGAAGGAAGGCACATGAAAGAGTTTAAAGGGAGGAAAAATAAGGGGGTATATGGTGCAATTATATTCTCATTAAAAATAATTCATCTTTCGATATGGAATACCCTCAAAGCTGCACTTGTTTGCTATGGCTCTGTTGATTGCTGGACCTTGGCCTTTGGCTGCTCAACTTGGTTTGGCCTCTGCAGTGAAGGTCAGCTCCTGGCTGGGTGAAGGTGGCCTCTTGACTCTGTTTTCTTAGTCATTCTCAAAGATGCTTTTCTCTGAGCCTTAATGAACCAGGGACACTGAAGCTGAAGATCCAGCCCCTGGCCATCTGGAATCAATATTTTTCCTTTGGAGATTGCATTAAATTTATAAACTTATATTTGCAGAGAACATGCATTTATGAGAATACATTCGGGGATGTGGGAAGAATGCCTGTTTGTTCATGTCTGCTTCTCTGTGTTTTAGGAGTCCTTAAGCATTTTTCTCAGAGGCTTTGCTGTTTATGTTTAAACATTTAATCACATGACTTGAATTTTCTCTTCCATTTTGCTTTCTAACATCTATTTGTTTAAATATACATTTTTGAGACTAAAAAACTCATGCGTCATCAAACTATCTCATGTCTTCTCCAGTTGCTCGATCTCCCTCAATCCCTAAAGACACACCAGGAAAAAGAGCCTCCATTCTTCCCAACATGAATAACATACTGCCTTGTTTCTAATTTACATTAATGTAGGTCAGTGCCTCTTCTTTTTAAATCTCTGCACTCAAATTTGCATTGAGTATGTATTGTCTTGATTCCATCCTTTTTAAGATGTCATCACTATGTTTATTTTTTTTCTCTGTAGAGACTGAGTCTTTTTCATATGAGCCAAGTAATGGAGTTTTGTCCTGGTCAGCAAACAGCATATGTGGGAAGCTTCTGCTGGTCCATCCTTGTTGGTTATAATCACTAAACACATGGCTGAGGAGGAGTCAGGCCTCCAGTTTTCATTCATGTTTGAAACTGAGTTTCACAAAGAGAAGCTATGATTACTTGATGTTCGTTACATGTGTCTTGATGCGTGTGCCTCTGTAAAGGCACTCCTGATTTCAAACATGTAATACGCAGTATTTTGTCCTAATTCTCTTTACAATGTGTAAGATTAGCATTTAGCATTGAGTTTATATTTTCACAATGACTATGTTAACATGCAAAACGTTATCAGATCATATGTCTAGCAGTCAAAACATTTACTTAAGTGCTTTATTTGGTAGTGTGTTGAGAGTGAAGTTAAGTTTGAAAATCTTTGTGTAAAAGTAAAATATTTACCTTATAAAGTTTTAATATTGGTCCTAACCTTAAAACTACATTTTGAGTACTAATTTTGTAATTTTCTCTATTTTTTAGTAGTTAATTTAATCTCTTAGAATGGTTTTATAATTTCCTTCTTTTACTAAGGTATTGCTAGGAAAGAGAATGTGTCCACCTCACTGACAAAAAATACTAAATACCATTAACAAAGTAATTAGTGCTTTCAGCAAAGACTAAAATGACTGATGACAGCAGCTATTACCAGGGTGTCAGGTGCCTCTCCATGTTCAAGATTTCCAGGTAGCACTCAGTTCCTTAAACAATTCCATCTTAGTCCTTACTTTTCGGGAAATAGGAACCTGCCCACTTCAGGTGCATAGAAGTCATTAGAATGTGGGACCTTAGATACCAGCTATCTCAGTCATGTTATTTTACAGGAAAACCTGCAGAATTTCTAGAGCCCAGTTACTCAGTCTACCTTCATAAAACTGGACAGGAAATAAGTTTCAAATGGAGACTTGGGTAGTTCTAGCACACGATAATAATTTTAATTTTTAGGTGCTTTGCCAAAGGTGTGCCCTAAGTCATGGATTTTTCTTGTATTCCTGTCTAGTACTTCACCTCTACTTTAAATATAGAATTGAGAAATATAGAAATATTCTGGTACATATTGGTGACTAATGAAAGACCAGGTGACTAATCTTGTGTGCACTAGTGGCTAATGATGCGTGTAGTAAGAGGTGCAGGGGCGCCAGATAACGCGTGAAACAATCCCACACCAGTTTGGAATATTTGGGAATATGGATGTAGTTATTTCTCTCCAAACTGCTTCATGCTGTATGGGGGCGCTGTTAATCAGGTCCTTCATGG
>LOJH01036878.1:0-15406 GCA_001685095.1 Ellobius talpinus | reverse complement strand
CCCCCCCTCTGTGTGTTTCTTTAGGACTGAATGGCTGCAGAACCTGGCGGGACAGAAACTTCTGTCTACATGATACTAAAGAAAAGGAGAAATGTAACAGACAAGAAAATAAAGGAGATAGTAAGATACATTGTATGAACTCATACAACCTTACAGTTCTGTTGGCAAGAGCTGCCTTTGGACCTGGAATCATTTCAAGGTCTCTCCATAAGTTTCCATGCCAGTGGAGCATGAGTTTTGGTTGCATGAAGCAGTTCACTGAGGTGCTTGGTTCCCTGCACCCCACTCCACCCACGACTCCACCTTTATCTCATACAGTCCAAGCTGGCCTGGAACTCTTTGTGTGGCTGAGGATAATCTTGAACTTCTGATCTTTCTGCCCCACCTCCCCATGGCTGACACAATAAGCATGTGCCTTCTCTCCTGTCCTTCTGCAGGGTTGGGATGCAAGGCAGAACTCTTCTGCTTTTATCACATCTCAAGCCCTCCCTAAAGTTTTCTTGTTTGTTTTTAATTATTTTAGATTTACTTATTTATCTTACGTATATGAGTGTTTTTGCCTGACTTCATGTATGTGGATAACGTATGTGCCCAGTGCCCACAGAGGTTGGAAGAGGGCATCAAATCCCCTGGAACTTCAGTCACTGTGTTGGTGTTGGGAAGCAAACCTGAGTCCCTCTGCAAGAACAGGTGGTCTTAGCCACCAAGCTGACTCTCTAGCTCCCTGAAGATTTTGAAACATAACAGAGATTACCTCCTGTTGCTTTTTCTCCTACATCTGCCTCCTTCCAATGTCTCCATCTGTCCTTCTGAGTTTCCTTGTTCCTCCCCTTCCCTTTCCCTGGACCTGTGCCTCAGACATACTGATGGGCCCATCCGTATTGAAGAACCTGAAAAGCTGAAGGGAAATAATACAGTACCTCTAAGTAGTTGCTTTATCAAGACATGACACATCCATCACATTTATATTGGAACTGCACGGTTGCGTTTCTTCACAGACCTGTGCAGTCATCACGATGCTCTAACTTAGGAACATTTTCATTATCCCCCAGTGTGAACCCATCCACTCACAAGCAGTAGCAACTCCTCATTTCCTTTTACCCTTGCTCCCAGGCAAACCATTATTCTGTCTCTATAGGACTGCCTGCCTAGATCTTTCACATATACCCAACTTGCATAAATACAAAGACAGCATAGACTGGCTTCTATCACTTAACATCATCCCCTGGATATGTCTTTGCTGGGCCAGGCCTGACTGAATATTCCATCTTACCACTGACTAGCAGCTTTTGTTTGGACATACTTTTTGTTCATAATTTGATAGGTGGTTGTTTCAGGATTATGATGAATCCTTCTTAAACATTGGTGGACAGGTTCTTTTGTTAAAAATATTTATTTTTTGAAAAATGTGTGTGTGTGTGTGTGTGTGTGCATGCACACACCTTTGGGGAAGAGGATGCAGCTGCCCATAGAGGTCAGAGACATTGGGATGCTCAGAATATTTGTGTACCACCTGATGTGAATGCCTGGAAAAACAGTATGCACTCAATGATTGAGCTATCTCTCCAGCCCTGTGTACAGTTCTTTACTGGGCACTGATGTGGGTTTTTTTTATCAGAATGATGGAGAATCTCTTGGTTCCGGTGAGCTTAACTCAGGAGCTTAAGGTATCAGATAATCAAATGTCACCAAAGTCACTCTGAGTCACTGACTTCCCAGTTCATTGTCTCAGGATCAACAAGCATAAGAAAGGTGAACAAGAGGTAAGCAGAAGAGAAAAGGTGGTTTTATTCAGGAAAAGTGGAAAAGCTCCTGAGGGAGAGCTGTCTCAAGAGGGGATTCTGCTTGGTGTCCTGCCCACCAGCCCTGCCCTTGTGAGTCTTATGATGGGGATTTGATGGAGACCACGGGATCATTATTGAGACTGAGCAATCTTTGACCATCATCTCACAGATTGAATCAGTGAGGGACCTCCACATCCTGTGCTTTTCTCCTCGGCCCAACCAGAGAGATGATGGTGTTTTGTTTGTTCAGTCAGGGGGTGTGGTCATATGTCATGGTCATGTTTGTCCACTCTCCCTCAACTCATTTTACATGTCACATAGGCTGTTGGTGGCGTCACTTGACTTTCTTGTTTCCAGGCTACATAACTCACCTGTGATTTACTGGGGACCCTTGTCCATTTCTCCTTCCTGCCTGTGGAGAGCCACGTCCTGTCTCAACATGTTTCTAGTCACGCAGGATGAGATAGTATATGGACTTCCCTTCTTTTTTAAAATATTTATTTATTTATTATGCACACAGTAGTCTGCTTGCAGGCCAAAAGAGTGCACCAGATCTCCTTACAGATCTACCAAGTGGTTGCTGGGAATTGAACTCAGGACCTCTGGAAGAGCAGCCAGTGCTCTTAACCTCTGAGCCATTTCTCCAGCCCTATGAGCTGCCCTTCTTGTTATTATACTCCTTACATTCTCTGTGTCCTGCATGAACGTATGTGCCCAGGCACTGTTCCTGGCATCCTGGCATTCTCTCATCTTGTGTTTGCTTTTAGTCCATTATTTGAGCCCATTTAAATGATATCCCCCTAAGTCCCTCTCACTGGTGGCTTTTGTTACAATCATTGCATACTGTGTTCCTCCTTCTCCATGTCCCTTGAGCTTCAGCAAAGCCTGCCTCACTGAGAGGAAAAGCAGGCCTATGTGGAACATAATCACGTGGGTAGTTAGATACACAGTTAGAAACAGAGGTCATAGGCAAGAGTGCACAGACGCAAGACCCTAACACCTCGGATTCTAATGACCGCGCTGGTCAGATTTTCACAGCTGTATTCAGCACCAAGAAACTTAATGGTCTACTGTAGTCTCTTCCGTCCATCCATCGAAAGTGCAAATGTGATGTGGGCCACAGCTGCAGCTGCAGGCTATGTCACCCTCAGCAGCACTAACCCCTTGCCTCGGGCAGCATCTGGACAGTGACAGGCTGCTCACCCTGATGATAAAGGGCGTGAGTGGATGGAGGACACCTTTGAGTCGCCGCAGCTCGCAGCTCCAGTGATTCCCAGTGGGCAACTTCTGTCTCCTTTTGCACACTAACCTCAAGTCAGACTCGAAGGGGCTTCCAATTTCGCTCAAGGAGACGGTTCATAGTTTTGAACTTTTTGACAGCTGACCAATTAAAAACTAGATGATCCCATTAACAAGCCAGGATTTCGAGCACTAGAAAGCACCTAAGTAGCTACTGCCCCCACCACACGCATCAGGAGCCTGAGAGAAATTCAAAGCTAATTACAGAGATGCGGGCAAGGCTCATGGCCTCAGGGGTACTGGGCAGGACTTGGGTCATTAACTATGAGGCAGCAAAGTCTGTTTTAAACATATCTTCAGTGAGTCTTTCTATGTATCCACTTCAGGACTCTTTTGTTCTGTCTTCAAATTTCTGAGATTTTTATCCAATTCCAGTTAACGATGGACTCTGGCCCAAGATCCCTAAAGTCATCATCATCACCACCTTAATCATCTTAATTACCACGGAAGGTTTCTCTCACAGAGAGCACTGCCGCTCGGTGAGGCACTGTGGTCAGTTGCACAGGTAACTTAGACAGTCTCATCACGTCAATTTTCAGTCAGACCACATTAACCTCTCAGTCTACGAGTGATGAAGCTGGGCAAGGTGTGCAATGAGAAAGACACACACATCCCTAAAATTCATTTATGTCACCATTTTGCAAACACGGTCAGTGTTTTCTCGGGACTAACCATGATGGAATGAGACTCGAAGCAAACACGGCGTGCTGTTTCTCTGAACCCATAATTCTGATAGTCAAACGTTAAGCGCTTGGACTTTTGCGGGCATAGTGGATATGGAATAGTTGGGGCTGTTCTTATTATTTTTTGTGCTCTTAATTAGCTAATACACAAAGCTCATTCTAATAAGGAGCTAGAGCCCATATCAAATGGGGGTTTTTGAACTGAGGGCCTCTTTCCTCCTGATCATGAAAAGCATCTGAATCAACCTGTGCTGGAGCCTGCTGGACTTTAGCATGGGGGCGGGAGGGGGTTATTCTTAAATAATGCAGATTCCAGAGGTTTCTGCATACCACAGCGTGATGCAAATTGCTTCCATAAGCATCCCTCCCTTGCAGAACCACAAGGATCCCAGCAGTGGTCGTGGGAAGGCCAGCAGCAGCACTGTGACTTGAGCCACCCTCGGGAGAGCATAGCTGATGCATTCACAATGCTGGTAGTAACACGCAGAAACCCAGCAACACACACCATGTGAGATCAATCAAGAAACAGCTGCAAGGTTTCATGATAAGTGAAACTTGGGGATCTGGGGCAAGGAGAGGAAATAGCTCTGCAAGCCACATTTTATTGTGTTCTTATCAGAAATGAGAATGTCCATAGACTCTGTTAGCAAGAAAAACAACCCATACAACGAAGCCAGAACAAAGGCTACTACATCCATTTCCTATGCCGGAGAACCTTTCCATGAACACTTAGCCCTCTTCGCCCCAAGAGCTTGCAGTGTTGAAATTAGGGAAGCCCCCAGAGTTACACCCTGCCAAAAACACTGGAGCGGCCCACGTTTAAACGATGCTTCCCTCCAGCCCTGGCATTTTTTACAATCACTGGAAAAATATCAAAAAATCTTTTCTGATTTATGTCAAGCTGTCGTTTGAATCCAGGGCCTGGTGCAACTCTCACATTCACCAGGAGCCAGTCCCTACAGTGGGGCTCCTCAATGGGAGGGGGGTAAAGAAGGCGCCCACCTCTCCTTTTTCTCTAAGCAACAGTTTGCTGCCACCCACTCCCTTTGCACTCAGACTCAACTCTGTTTGCTGTCAATAACAGACATTTACAAAACACTCTCCTGAGCCCAGTGCCACCTAGGTGCTGAGGATAAGGTGACCGCACAGCAAACACGATCCTTGCCTTCCTGTTATTAACATTAGTAAGAGATGGCAGCCATGTGCCACTGAAAAATTCAAGTAAAAAAAATAAGCAAACGTCATTATTCGTATCCTGATCCCCCCACGAGCTAATCTTCACACAAAAGGAAGAAGGGGTTCAAAATACAAGCCAAGAGGATTCAGGGTGTAGCTTCTTCTCAGGTGATATTATGCTTACTTAGTATATGCAAAAGAAATGGAGTTCAATCCCCTGGACTTCATAAACCAGATATGGTGATGGAGAGGATAGAGAGAGGTAGAGACGGGAGGCGTCAGAAGTTCATGGTCAGCCTGGGCTATCAAGACTATCTATACAGAAACCAAACAACAAAAAGCAAACAAATAAACAAGCAAACAAAAAACCTGACTTAGCTCAGCAGTTCCAACTTTTCTAGTGAAAGACTAAACTCCATGCCATGTCAAGAGTTCCAGCCCCTGCTCAGATTACTGTACGCCCATCTCCCAGGTTGGACTCCAGAGACCCAGAATGATCTCCCTTCTAGCTTCCCAGTCTATGGGATGCTTTCTAGTGAGCTCTTCCTGAGATGTCTGGAGTGCCCATCTCTCGGTGAAATGCAGCTTTCTACACTGAAATGCCGCTTACTCAGCTCCCCTCTTCATGACAAGTTATTCTCAATGCTGTCTCTCACTGGGCAGCTTGACTCTTTCTGGTGATGTTTGCTGTCTCCCATCATGCTACATATGGAGACTGATTTACATGTTGTCTACTGTGCTAGCTGATCCTCATTGCCAACTCAATAGGCATTAGAAGTGACTAGGAAATGAGGAGGCATACCTTTGGATGTGTCTATGGAAGGGATTGCAGAGACTGACCAAGAGTTAAATCCAGCATTGTCCCATGGACTAGTGGCCTGGACAGAGCAAGATGAGGATGGCCAGCAAGCCAACAGTGTGTCAGTTTTCTCTTTGTCCTTTGTTTCCATTGGCCATGGTGTAGGCTTTCCCAACCCCATGACACTTGCCTCAGCAGTTCGGGACAAATAACTATGGATCAAACCGAATCAGGAGCCAAAAGAAACTTTTCCTCCTTGCTTCTTTTAGATATTTTGGTTATGGTGACACAATATGTAAGAAACATGTTTTCCTCTGTTCACATCCATACACGTTAAAACAAGAAACTGGGGGCTAGCTGAGCTGTCACAGCGAAAAGGTTAAGCAGAGAGAACGACATGTGGGAATTCTAAAATTGGGACACACTTAGATGTGCCAAACAAGGGACAGTAAGATCAGTGGGTTGATTCCGCTAAGGAGATACCACCTGACATACAAGTAGAACCAAATCTGAAAGCATAAACACTTCCTACGTCTTGAAGCCAGAGCAAGGACCATAGAACTTTGAGACTGAGGACTGTGAGGCAGAGAAGCAGGTAGCCAAGCCCCGTCAGCGAAGTCCCAGGTAGAGGAGCCACTGATCAGTTGTCACTTTAAAGAGCGGGTCAGAAAGTCATCCCCCAAGCGCATCACTGAGAACACTGAAATTCACTGGAGGAAAACCAGTTCCACCATTTTGGCCAAATTAAAGCAGGTTTTTATTAAAATAGTAAATACTGACTGAGATGGAATTTGGTCAGGACCACCATCTGAAAACTTCCCAGTTGAGTGGCCCCAAGATACATGTTGGCCTGGCTTATATAGACAAAACGCATAGTTCACTATACTTTCCCATGAGACTTTGCTGTTATTTTCCAAGAACTACAAATCCCAGCATTCCAGGAAGCTACCTGATCTTTGGGCAGGTGGGGCTTGCAGGTTAATTTGGGATCAGACATTATCCCACAGGTTTGTACAGTTCTTTTCTGTTTTTTTGGGTTCTGTAGTGCTAAGATCATAGACTTCCACATGGGCTCTTTCCTTTGTAGTTCTGAGTCTTGCGTAATATAGGCAAGTACTCTACCGCTGAGCAACAGCCCAGCCCAGAACACTGTCTGTTTACAGAAATTCCATCCCCAATACATCTCCGCATATAAAAGAAAGATCCTGTTAGATTTTTAGGAGAAGCTCTTTCCCATACATTGCTGTCTCCCCTGTACTTGGCCAAATGTGTGTCTCTGTAGCAATGCCTATTGCTATTTCTAAGACTTTGAACTTCGTCTTCATTGAAACAAGTTTATTTTCGACTTGATACTTTATTGGTTGCACAAACATTAATTATATTTTATAATTGGGAGAGCAATTACACCTTGTATAATAAACTGGTTCAGGAAAAGATGTACCCAGACGCATAAAGGACACAACCTGTGGGAAGAGGATCGCCCAAGAACTAATTAGTATTCCGTCATTAGTTAACCAAGTCTCTGTGGTGCCTCCTTTGGACACCTGAGGTCTAAGACCCGGATCTAGGTTGAAGGTCTTATCCAACAGATGTAAACAAGTTAACATGCACTCTTAATCAATGAAAGAGAGATCATGATAGAGGGAGCCATTATCGGGTTAGGGGGAAACCTGGTGCTAAGGAAATACCCAGGGATACACAAAGATGACCCCAGCTAAGACCCTAAGCAATAGTGGAGAGGGTGCTTGAATGACCTTCTCCTGTAATCAGACTGATGACTACCCTAATTGTCATCTTATACCCTTCATCCAGTAACTGATGGAAGCAGATGCAGAGATCCACAGCCAAGCACTGGACCAAGCTCCTGGAGTCCAGTTGAAGAAAGAAAGGAGGGATTTTGTGAGCAAGTGGGGGGTCAAGATCATGATGGTGAAACCCACAGAGGCAGCTGACCCAAGCTAGTTGGAGTTCATGGACTCTGAACTGACAGCTGGGGAGCCTGCATAGAACTGAACTAGGCTCTCTGCACATGAGTGACAGTTTTGTGGCTTGGTCTGTTTGTGGGAACCCTGGCAGTGGGACTGGGATCTATCCCTGGTGCATGAGCTGGCTTTTCAGAGCCTATTCCCTATGATTGAATACCTTGTTCAGGCTTGATGCAGTAGGGAGAGGCTTAGTCCTGCCTCAACTTGATGTGCCAGGTTGTGCTGACTCCCCAGGCAAGGCAGTACCCTCTCTGAGGAGTGGATGGGGGGGTAGAGGAGGGGGAAGCGGGAAGAGTCAAGGAAAGGGGAACTGTGGTTAATATGTAAAATGAATAAAAAATTTAAAATAATTTTTTTAAAAAAATGTGCTCTTAAACACAATCTTAAACTTTTGGACAAATAGCTTTTTCTAGTCACTGTCCTAAGCTGACGTCACTTGCTGTCTAATTGGAGCTCAGCATACACAAAACACTGTATCCATTGTCTCAAGCCTTCACATTTTATAATGTTCAAGGCTTACCCTAGGTTCAACCAGAGGAATTTTAAAGCAGATGGAAGGGGCCAAAGAAAACTATTGACCTTAACGATCTCTCCTGGGGTCTAGGGAGATGGCTCAGTTGGTATGGTGCATGCTGAACGAGCTGAAGAACCTAAGTTCAGATCTCTAGCAGGGAGCAGTGGTAGATGCCTGTAAGTCCTGAGGAGACGGAGACAGGAAGATCTCTGGGGATTGCTGGTCAGCCAGTCTAGCAGAGCTGGTGAGCCTCCAGTTCAGAGGGAGAACCTGTTTCTGAAACATAAGGTAAAGTGTGATAGAGAAAAACACCTAATGCTGACTGCCAGCCTCGACACACACATAGACATATGAGCACAAGCACAGACGTGTGGACACACACACGTGTACACCACGTACACAATGGTCTCCGTTGCTATTGCACAAATAGTCACCATTGTCCTTAGCAGGCATATACTGCTGCCTGCTCTGGGCTCAGCATTATGTAAACACACTTTCCTCCATTGTCTCAATTTAGCCTCAGAGCATCAGTTTTTTTCCCTTGAGGGAGAGACAGGCATCAGCCCTGTTATTTACACATAAGTCAACTGAGGCAAAGAAAGTCACTTAGTGACCATGACTAGCTGAAAGCTGTGGCCACCCCTGCCTCCTTGTCCTCCAGTATGAGCAGCAATCAGGTGGCCTGGCTCTGTCCCCCATTCCCTCTCACAGAACCCTTGTGATATTTTTTATATTGTGACAGAAGGGTTTCCTTCAATCACCCCCTCCATGCAAAGTAATCACCCAAAAGAACAAGACTGGAAGAAGACATTGGTCAAGGGAACACCGAGTGTTTGGCATCACCCCAGAATCCCAAGCAAGGGACAAGTTGTAGGTACCTCACCTCACTTCAGAATTCTTGAGGGATACAAGTGAGCTATGGTACAACCAAAGGACATTTCCCCTGAAAGCACAATGAATTCAACTCTTTGCTTGTACTAAAAACCCATATCTATCTGTCTGTCTGTCTGTCTTCATCTATTTGTTTATTTTGTTTTTTTGAGACAGGGTTTCTCTGTGTAACAGTTCTGGCTGCTGAAACTCACTCTGTAGACCAGGCTGGACTTGAACTCACAGAGATCAAGCCTCATGATTAATGCCTCTGCCTCCTGAGTGCTGGGATTAAATATGTGGGCCACCTCTAGTCTAAAACCCAATTTTTATTACGTGCATTACACTTAATGAGACTTTTCAGTTTTCAAAGAAAATTGAAAAAAGAGAAAAAAATGAACAAGACAAAACATTCAGAAGTAGCCATGAACAAACAACTCATTAATTCAGTGCCCAGATTCATCAAAGGCTAAATATCATCCACTGCGTTTACAGTTTTATAATAGATTAAATAATACACAGCTGTTATAACTTATTCCAGGGATACAGAAAAGCATGAGGTACCAAAAAAAGCACACAAAAATCTCCCACTCAATGACAAAAACGTTAATTTATATTTCTTGCCTGACATTCAGAGATAAAATGTTAACATCATGCTTATTTCTCTGTAAATAATCACCTCAGATTTCACCTTTGTGGAGGGGGATGTGCCAACGACACCAGGAATCATCATCTCCTGAGGGTGTTATGGGAACACCTTCTGCAAACCCAGTTAAAGTCAAGTAAACACTAGGATGCAGACACAACTGAGTCCCACGTCGAGCACCCAGGCATTTATACAGTCTGCCTCGGTCTCTTCCCTTGTGAGCATACATACATGGTCTCCCTGTAGAAGTGGGAGACCCATATCATTGATCAGCGTTTAATTAAATTGAATTCCATTGATTTATTGCAGTGTGCTGAATCGAGTTGAATTAAAGAGAGTCATATGGGAATTGTTGAGTGGTTGTTAACATCTCTATTCTGTGGCACTTCGTGCCTTCAGCACCATGGTCTTCACAACAGAACAGAGAGACATAGTCTTTGGAGAAAGCAAATCTCCTCAAGTCTCTGTGTACAGTGATACTATTACATCCAAAAGTCCAAAGTAAACAAATTACGCTACCACAGCTCTCTTGGAATTTAAGTCAGAGAAAAAGAACTCCCTTTCTTTTTATATAATGGTCAGGCATATATACTGTTTTTTGTTTTGAGAATCATACTATAATCTGGGCCTGAAATCCCATTCCTCCTAAGGAAAGGACTTCCGCTACTAAGTATTTTAAATATTAAAACCTGCTGCTAGGAGACCTCAAGAAGTTTTAAGGAAAATCATCTAATGGCTCTCACTAGGGAATTATTGGGAATCACTAGCAGAGATATCTTTTGGCATCCTGGCTCTTGGGGAAATTACAAAAGGTATCGTTGTCCCAAGTAACACAAAGGGGGGGCGTCTTGTGCCTGGTCACTGCAATGATAAACATTCTTTATAGAGACAGGGGGTTTAGAAAAACTTTTTGAATTCTAACTACTTTTACAGCTGTGAATTTTTTTTAAATTCTATGTCCAAATACAAAGCAGAATTCTTTAATATGCAGCCTGGCTGGGCAATTGGTCCGTGTCCTGAGGTGAGATTTACAATTGAAACACATCGCCTCTTCAAAACTAAGCAAAAAGGCGAGGGTCATCATATTGGAATATAAACCCTGCGGCTGGTAACTGGCCGCCATCTGGCTCCCATAAACCCCCAGAGAGTGGAGGAAGTGCTTGAGCGCTAAATGGGACAAAGGTTATAGCCCAGACATCAGAAACCAGCACATTCACAGGTAGCCACGCCTTCATTTGCAATGATTTGTGAATGGCAGCGGGGATAGTTCGTTTCTTGTTCATAGTCATTCTCTTCCTGCCTAGGAGCAGAATCTTGAGTCTGGTTTTAGGAGGCATCCGGGAATCCAGATGCAGGACGTCATTCTTCAGCCTCCCTTGAAGTTAGATGTGGTCATCCCTTGGAGAAGATCTGGTTAACGACAAGAAACCACATTGTTTGCAGTGTTTACTACATAGTTCCTTAGGAGTCGGGAAATGAGCCCTTTCCGTTTACACTAAACATGAAAACATAGGCCCTCTTTCAGGGGAGGCGGATCAGGGAACGAAAATGCCTCATGCTGCTCCTTTGTTTACCACCTCTGCGGCTAGCCTGCTGGGAAGAATCAAACGTCTTTAACACTTAAACGACTTATCTGAGAGCACAGTGCTGTTTGCAAGGAAGTGAATCTGGACTGATGCAGATTAAAAACAAAGACAGAGTTATATAACACCCAAGATGGACTGACCAGCCAAGGTTTACACAAAGTAATGAAAAATAGTGCCCAAAATTCAGTGAGTAAGAGGGGGCCAAGGGGTGCCCAAGAAAAGGCTATGGCAGCCATCGTGTTGTTCTCCCTCCACTGAGCCTAAATATAGCTGCCTAAAACATCTCAAACTGGAGAAAATTCCTGCCATTACTATCAGTTCTTTGGACCCAGTGCAATCTAAGATTTAATGCATGAGGTTTCAACGAAAATATTTGTAGCTTTTACGGTACATTTTTCCTGATAAGCACAGACAAGGCTTCTGGTCCTTGCCCTCGAGACAAGGATATATTACTGCCGTGTGGATAGTCAGTTCCCCCAATCCCACATCCACTGAGAATAGACAGACTTGAACTCTTATCAGCTGCCTGGTGCTGTAGGTCCACACAGGGGGGCTCTGTTCTTTGTATATAAACCACTGTCAACGTCTTTATTCCGCTTCAACAAATGAACAGATGATAACCCCAGTGTGAACTGCCCATGGGCTTGCCCACAGTGAGAAGAAACCCCCAGCTTTCTAACCATGACTTTGTCATTTTCTCCACCCTTCCCTCTCCCACCCCAAGAAATAAATCAGGACTTAGAGTGAAAATGACATTATTATAAAAGATGTAATGAGGTGGCAGCTTTGAGTTTGCTTTGCACAGATAGGAAATCATATTGAATGTTCATAAATAACTGCTCTCATTTGGAGTATTTGGTACCAACGCTGATGCAAATAGCGCCAACATGCAGCAACAGCTTGGAGAAAGCCATCCATTACCTCAATGATCTCCCAGCCCGAGAGAGCCTTCCCCCGCATGGAAAGTAATTCACCAGGTAAACAGCAGAGCAGATTTCCTTGTGCAAATGAATACCAAATAAAAATCTCTTTAATGATAATAATGAGGATGCTGATCAGAGCCAATTATTTCAAGCTTCATAATTTGTATATTAACTAAACATTCTCATAATTAGGCAAGTTAGCCTAGGGAAATACCATTCATTAAAAGCTCTAGTGTTTCTTTGCTTCTGAAACTTCGGCTCTCAAACATTCCTGTGAATGGGAAGTAAACTGGTAGGTAACAAGAAGCCCGAAAGGGGAATTTCAAACAACTTTAGGTTATTATTAATCTAGCATATTAGTCATAACCCAGAGTCTGGAGGAAAGCTGACCAGAGCGAATAATACACCTCCCGAGAACTAAGTAGCCTCTTTATCTTTCTGCTCTGTGTGTCCTTAGGGTGGACTCATCTTCTTGGAATCCCAAGATGGCCACTCCATAATCCATTCTTGAGGAAGTAGAAGGGAGAGGCTGAGGGCAGGGGGTGGGGTGGGGATAATGAGGTGAAACATTTTCCAAAGTTTCAATGAGCTCTACCAACACCTTTCATTACATAGCAGTGATTCCAAGTGTCCTGGGCCACCTCAGCTACAAAATATTCTAGAAACTGGAAGGCTTGAGAGCAAAAAGCTTCAGGGTAGGAGATGGAAATGAAAGGGCAGGCAAGCTCTCAGCACTGTCCTGTGTCTCCCTGCATACAGAAGGGGAAAGAAAGACTGTAATTGGCAGATTCTCCAAGCTCTTTTAAAGTTGGTAAGGGCATCATCAAAACTCTATTTGCAAAACAATGTGAACATAAAAGATTCATGCTTGGTCTTATAGAATATTATTTTAACTAGACAAATGTGTGTTACCTTTGTTTATGCTACATTTGTTTAATTATGAAAAGATCGGCTGCATTTAATTTACCTTGCTGGCCTAAGACAACCAATTGGTCTGATAAAAAAAAAAGCTGAACATCCAGTAGCTAAGCAGAGAAAGGATAGGCAGGCCTAACAGGCAGAGAGAATAAATAGGAGAAATCCAGGCTCCAAAGAGAATGGGAGGAATGAGAGAAGAAGGAAGAGAGGAGAACAAGAGAGATGCCCGAGGCAAGACGCCAGGCAGATGCCAGACAGACAGACACCAGAAGCAGTGAAAATAAGATACACAGAAATAAGACCCAAGGCAAAAAGTAGATAAAGAGAAACAAGTCAATTTAAGTTAAAAGATCTAACCAGAAACATGCCTAAACCAGACCGAACATTCAAAACTAATAATGAGTCTCAGCGCCATGTTTGGGAGCTGGCTGGTGGCATAAAAGAAACAGCCTGGTACATTTATTTGGTTAGCTGTGGACCAATGAAGAGACAAGTACCACTGTCTGTATGGAAGCACAAGGCAGACCCAGATGAGCCTGAGCAACAGACAGCTCCCCTTAGCAATCTAGTTGCCTGGAGGTGGGGGTAGGTCCTATAAAAGATGAAAGGGGGCTGAAAGTTTGTTTCTCCTATTTGAAATCATTCTTTGTTTCCTTTTTATCACTAAAACATTCCTGTTCATTTTATTTAACCTTCTGTTTTGCCCAGATTTTATGATTTCAAAAGAGAAGTCTCTGACAAAGGCACCCAGGGATGCTTTTCTCAAGTCTTGCCTTGAACTTCGCTGCTCTGGCCAGTTGGGCCTTTCTTTATAAGGAGTTTATTTATCCATAATGGGAACATGATTGTTGTGGAATAATCTTTTTGTGTACTGTGAAGGTGGGTCAATCGGATTAGTTTAATAAAAAGCTGAACAGTCAATAAGTAGGCAGGA
Organism: Ellobius talpinus; assembly: GCA_001685095.1. Taxonomy (NCBI): domain Eukaryota; kingdom Metazoa; phylum Chordata; class Mammalia; order Rodentia; family Cricetidae; genus Ellobius; species Ellobius talpinus. Next base: position 1,289 of record LOJH01036878.1, on the reverse strand, counting down.
TCTCCAGTCACAGAGGACACTGGGAAGAAGGGGAATCACCAGCCAGATGGAGAGGAAGCAGGATGAGCAATATGGAAATGAGGTAATAAAACTACAAAACAGAAACTAGATTAAAAGAACTGGGCTAATTTAAGTTATAAGAGCTAGGTAGAAACAAGCCTAAGTAATTGACTGGGCTTTCATAATTAATAAGAAGTCTCCATGTGGCTATTTAGGAGCTGGCAATTGAGACAGAAAAATCTGCCTACATATGAAATCCTGCCTAGCTATTTTTAAATCAATCTGAGTGATACATCTTCACAGTGTATAGAAAGATTATTCCACAACAAATGGTTTGACATCTGACAATCAGGCAAAGCCCTTCCTGCCCCTCACATCAACAACCAGGACAAACAACCATCCAGGAATGAGCATGTTGCTGCCAGTTGTTGATGATGTTTAAGATGGTGGAACAACCTCCTCTTCTAGGAACACACAGACACACTCTGCAGAGCTGACAACAATAAAATGTTGACTTCATACCCGATTTGACTTTCAGAGACATTGTAAAATTCTAGATACTTTGTAAGTTCTACATACATCATAAGTTCTAGATACATCATAAGTTCTAGGTAGATCATAAGTTCTAGATACATCATAAGTTCTAGGTACATCATAAGTTCTAAATTTTTGAGAAAACAGTTGATAATAGTCTTATAATACCAAATTGTAAAAATCTATACTTAAGCACTCATTTAATAAGAAATTTCTCAAAATATTATTAATCATTAGAAATTATCCAGGGACTGAAGAGATGGCTCAAAGGTTAAGAATACTGCTCTTCCAGAGACCCCAAATTTGATTCCCAGTACTCACATAGCAGCTCACAACTATATGTAACCCCAGCTCCAGGGGAACTGATGCTTTCTTCTGGCCTCCACGGGCACCAGGCACACACACCTGGCACACAGACATACAAACACATGCAGACAAAACACTCACACACATAAACAATTTTTAATTAAAAAAGCAAAAATGTTAACATATTCAAGTTCACAATGTTCCTCACAGTAATCCCAGACAAAAATTACTCAGTTTTTAAAATAGATAGAAATATTGATTCAATGAGATTTTATGACTTTTCTGTATGAAAATGAATCACCCACATCTACAGATTGATAGAGTAAGGCAGCAGATCCTAACAAATAACTCTGACAGCAGAGCATAGCTTTGCAATTTAGAACGTGGACTCCAGCTTTCGTTCTAGGATTCCTTGTTATGGTTTTTGACTCTGTTCGGTCGGCACGCGT
>LOJH01036877.1:1398-15406 GCA_001685095.1 Ellobius talpinus | reverse complement strand
GGTCACTGGGAGTGGGTGTGGCTTGCCTCGTAAAGAGTCAAAAACCATAACAGTCTTAATTAACTAATTAATATATTAATACCTATTAATATCATAATAGTAACATCTCAATATCTCCCCTTCCCAGAGCTGTCTCCCAGATCCCACGCATTGCTCAACCAGGCCCACTGGAGTCAGGGAAGCCAAAAACAGAGTCCTTATGCAGAGTCAGGGAAGCCAAAAACAGAGTCCTTATGCAGAGCAGAGGGACTCATGTGTTCAGCTTTCTGCTCTTTCTGGCTAGGGAGTAGCTCAGCCTTCTCTGGCCAAGGTGGAGGTACTCCCAGCATAAGTGCAGGAAGGGGTGCATGCCACCCTGGGGAGAAAAACAGCTCAGCATCAGGGAGGCTCAGCCAGGAATGGTGACCAATTAGAGATTCATGACAGCTCCACAGTTTGTATCATGGCTCCAGGTCAGCACTGGGTCACTGCGCATGGCAAACTTAGGGAGCTGCGTCCACAGCACTGACGCCAGCCTGCGGTGCTAAGGGGCACAGCAGCCAGGATGTGGAGCCAGCATGGCGGGCAGGTGCACTGGGAGAGGGCCGGAGGAAGGGGGACTGGAAGGTGGGGGCATCTCGCTGCAGAATGCTGCCTGACTGGCTGGGAACAGGCAGAACACAGCCCCAGGGCAACACCAGCTCCCTGCTGCCTCCTGGCCAAATCCCATCAGCCTTCCGGACCTGCAGGCCCCAGAAACTCCCCTGTCACCCACCAGTCAAATCTCAAAACATAATTGGGGTCTGACACAGAGGAGGACCATTGGAAGCAAACAAAACAGGTGTCATCCCCAATCACATCACGGCAGAAGAGAAAGGGATTTTAACACCAACTAACGCAAGAAGTACGAGATTGCAGGGTAAATGACAGTCATGTAAATTTAATTAATTTAGCTCACCAACGTCTGCTTATTTTTCCTCATTACCACAAAGACTTGGGAAAGCTCTCTCTGCCTGGCTTCAAGCTCATCCCTGATGACTTTTCTACAGTGGCAAGGTGGAAAGGGCAGTTTTGTGGAGAATATTATTTAATTTTTACTTCATTATTTAAATCAATTGGAAATAAAAACTTCACACACCAAAACTAACCAAGCCCAAAGACTAGACAACTTTATGGACTTGCATGCAGTTAGAATCAGCATTCAAAACAAAAGCTTTACGTTAGGCTTGCACCTTCAGTCGGGTATATTGTACACACTTTTTGTTTTGTTATGTTTTGGTTTTTTGAGACAGGGTTTCTCTGTAGCTTTGGAGCCTGTTCTGGAACTAGCTCTTGTAGACCAGGCTGGCTTTGAATTCACAGAGATCCATGTGCCTCTTCCTCCCGAGTGCTGGGATTAAAGGCGTGTGCTGCCGCCACCTGGCGTGTGCACTTATATACCAACAAAATCCAGGACAGAGTCAGAACTAGAAAGGCATTTAGCTTGTACTTGTCAGCCCTAGTCCATCGCCTGCATCTGCCCTCTCCTGATTCCCTATACGTAGCCTTTCTTCTCCTCTCTGCGCTATGCCGTATCCACCTGTGCATTGGCTTACGCAGGTGCACACACTGTTGGCTAGAGTCTACACGAGTCTGAAGGTGGTTGATGGCCTTCTATGGGGAACAGTGACAGAGATAGAATCACATATCCTGTGAACTCTAGTAAGAAAACTAGCTTCTATTCTCTTCAAAACACCCCTTCCAGTCTTGTCAAAAGAAGAGAAAAGACAGACAGAGGAAGAAAGAGACAGGAAATCACCCCTAGAAATCATGTGGTTAAGGTGCTATTCTGAGCTGTGTTAGAATATTCCGGGGCTTTAACTAGAGCTCATTCACCATGTTGGTTGTTGTTGTTTGTTTGTTTGTTTTTCTGGTAGGGTGCCATAGTTAGGATGATAATCTTCCAGTGCTCTTTATTTGTAAAGGACATCAGCACTTAAGGCCTCACTAAACAGCCCCTGCCGTTATTTTACATTACCAGCGTGGCCAGGAAACTGAAGGTGAGATGACCCAGCTTTAAGCTTGCAGTAGGTTGTAGAGAGAGGATGTAGGCCACATTGTCTTTATGTCAAATCCCAAGTTCTCTCATTTCCTTAAGGAGTAAGGGGAAGAGGAGTCATCTTCACTGTGTCTCCCAAGCTCATTGCTTTTTCCCAAACCCCAAATCACCACATTGTGGGAGAGTTGCCGAAAGAATCAAAAGTTAAATGAGGCTAATGACCTCCAAAATGAAAAGCCATATTGTGCTTCGAGCCACTCTGGTTACCATGGGTCTTCTCCAGCAGGGACAGTCAAGGCCATGTGGTCATGTTCAAAGAACCTGCCCTTCTGGGTGGCTGGGCTGTTCAAAGGAAGAAGGCCAAAAGCATTCCCGGACCAGGAAGAAAGTGCCAGTCCTTTGCCTGTAGCCAAGGTTACGTTTGTAAAACTAGATTTTCTCCACTTTAAAGACTATCTGTGTACTTCATTTCATTCCACCAGATTAACTAATTTCACCGAACACTAATTCATCACATTCAAGCAGGTAGACGTGGTGGACAGGAGACTGTGGTTTGGATGAGACAGGTGGTCTATGTGACCTATGGCTGCAGGTGGCTTTGGCACCTGCAGAGGCCGAGGGGAACCAGTGGGGACTTGTAACTTTCCTGGGCACTGGAGACGCCTTCTGCTCAGGACATCTGCCTCAGACCTGGCTGGGCCCTCATCTAGCACAGCTCACAGAGAAGCCATATAGTTAGTTAGCCCAGACACATAACTAACACGAAAGGGGTTTCGGGCAAGGCAAAGTCAGATTCAGGGGTTAACAGCAAAGAGTCTTTGGCTGCTGCTCCTTTGGAGCTGTGGAGGGCTTTGTGCTCGGCTTGCCCGCAAAGGAAAGATCAGTTCTGAGTGGATTGGAACCGGTAGTTTCTTTCATCTTAAAATTTGTTGAACAAGTAAAGAGTTGCTTAATTTACTATTTTCTCTGCTAATATGCAAGTGGGTCTCGTTTGCCTGATTAATGGAGTGACGATATGATCCCAATTAACTCTTAGCTCTGGAATTAAAAGCAGTCCTTCATATAAATTCGAGTGCTGCATCTGAGTTAATAGGGATGCACCAGTGTTAATTCCTGGTACTGACACAGACTGAGGTCAAGTTCAGTATCACTGGAGGAAGCTAAGTGAAGGTTACATTGAAATATACTATTTTTGCAACTTTGGGAGAACTTAAACTAGCACAAAATCAAAGGGCTTTATTATTTTTAGCTTTTTATGTAGCTCTTCTCTGGTAAGGTAAGAAACAAGGAAGAAATCCAAAACAGGAATGGGTCAGTGGCACAGTGTACCTCCTCCTTAGAACTAGGATGGGCTGCTGCCCTGTGCTCTTTTGGCGCTAGATAGTTTAGTAATTTTTCCAAAAATGCCTTTGCTTGAGACCATTTCTTTCTGGTTTGTTTCTGTATTCTTCTTTCATTCAGATATCCTGTTTGCTGTGCATGTTCATTCCACCAAATGTCCACTCATTCATTCAGCCGGTCATCCGCTGTCTCATTCATTCAACAAACATTTATAGCGGGCCTAACCTATGGAAGACACCATGGCCGACAGAGCTAGATCACAAAGAACCACGTGCAGCCCTCATGGAGGTATACAAGTGAATAGACAAGTAGTTTAAAAATTAAAGTAAGCTTATTCAAGTAAGGAAATGTCAGACTGGAAGCTGGAGGAGCAAGGGGCCCGTGAGGAAGGAGAGGGTTATCTCAGCTGAGGTCGGAGGACAGTGAGAAAAATGCCACAGAGAGAAAGGTACTCAAGGACACAGGCCTGAAACTGCAAGCGTTGGGTGCCCTGAGGGAGGTTTGCTCAATCTGGGGAACTAACAGAGGGGGCCCAGGCTGAAGCTAAAAGATCACCAAGGCCAAGCAGGGCTTAGAGGGTTAGAAAAGTTTTTGTATAACTTTGGCTTTAAGACCTATGACTTTCTGACAGAAAATTCTGATATTAAATCTGCCTTGGCTTAACAATGTAGGGATTCCAACCTGCCAAAACTGTGGCACAGAACAAACAACACATTTTGTATTCTGGGTGTCTCTGGGAAAGGGGGAAAACATGACAGGCAGCAAGGAACAAAGGCTGTACGGCATTCTGCAATCAACTCTAAGTGGCAGAGAGCAGGGCCCCCTTAACCCTGGGAGAGCGTGTGCGTAAGCACCCAGTATTACACCATCATCAGTGGCTTTTCTGTGCAGCCTCCTTTTAAGGAGATACATCTTTTCTTTCTCGAAATGCTAGTGGCTCCCACAAGGGAGGTTTTATGTTGATAAGTCTAGAACCTTACTGTAACATAATATATGTTAAAAATTCACTTTAAAAATGAGTTAATATTTAATAAACCGAATAGATGCAATGGAACAGGGTATTTATTTAGTAAAGCTGAGGGTGGGAAAATACCCAGGCTCTGGGTAGCATCTCCTGGTTTATTGCAGCCTTATTTAAGTACACTCTGCAGCCAATGTGCTGGACGGTATTGGAAATAGTGACCTGAAAATAAAGCTTTGCTGTCTGATTTTGTTGGTTTTTTTTTAGTTTGGGGAGTCCGGGGGTTGAAAGTGTGTGAGCACCCCCCTCCCCCCCATTGTGGGATTTCCAGTGTACTCTCATGTTAATACCTGTTGCTCCTGGGAAAGAATAAAGAATTTGCAGACTTTCCCCAACTTCTCTAACCACAGAATTCCCCTTACACACCATCTGTTTCTCTCTTAGAGACAATATTGGTTTAGACTTAGCCACATAGCCCAGGCTGGACTTGAACATGTGATCTTCCTGCCTCATCCTTTGAATCTGGGATCTTCCTTCCCTTCCCTTTCCTCCTTCCTTTATTCCTCCCCCTCTCTCTTTCTTCTTCTGTTTCTTTTTGATCATTCAGAGAAAATGTCTTAGACTATGGCTTTGAAAATGCATTATCTTCAAAAGATTGCGGTGGAAACCCTGCAGAAGTTACAGAGGTGGTTTTTTTCCTGATTGCTATAAATAAAACCAAAACCTATTGGAGAGGTAGAACAATTAGCAAAGGCTTGAGTTGTCCTTTTCAAACAGAGCCTCCTTGGGAAGACGGTATTTAAGCAGACTTTCCTCTCTAATCTTAGAGAAACACTGAGCTAGCTACCCATCCAGAGGCCCATGCACAACTGACTTCACAGCTTTGTGTCAGGATCACTTGTGCATTTGTTGGAGCTGCAAGAAAGGCTTCCTTTCCTAACCACGCCACCATAAGATCTCATCAAAGGTCAAATGGTTCTGAAAGGAAGACCCTATACCAGAGTTTGATGTAGGCATTGAAAGTTGCTAATTCATAGCTGATGTCACCAAACTTGACCTTTTGGAGTACCACCTGGACCTTTTGTGGTCACATGACCAGAAAGCTGAGCAAGCAGGCTGCATTCATTGCTCAGTGGCCACAGTGTCAGGGTGAGCTGCTGTTGACTGAAGTTTCTGTCCTGCCTGGTCCCTCAGCTGAGCAGTCCCAAAGAAACACACAGAGATCTACATTAATTATAAACCAGTTGGCCTAGTAGCTCAGGCTTTTCTTGTCTGTGCTAGTCACGTGGTTTGATACCTTTATCAGCTAGGCATTCTCATCTTGCTTCCTCTGTGTCTGGGTGATGACTACAAACTCAGCCTTTCCTCTTCTCAGAATTCTCCTGCTCTGGCTGCCCTGCCTGTACTTCCTGTCTGGTTGCTCTGCCTCTACTTCCTGCCTGGCTACTGGCCAATCAGCGTTTTATTAAAATACAAGTGACAGGGTACAGATCATTGTCCCACAGCAGGCCGCTGGATGAGTCCTTCAGGATCATTGTGTGCTGAGGGGTTTTCCAAGAATACCACAGTTAGGAATGTAGTCTTTCCAGGAATCAAAAGCAATGAGGAACCATTTCTGACTGGAATTGATCCCATGTTCTAACCTGGAGCTCAGACAGCCTGCACCCTCTTCCTTCTATTGCCTGCTATCAACACCTGGATAAAATAGTGGGCAAATGGCCGGTACTCTGCAACGTCCTGTGAAGGAGAACTCCTGAAAAGAAGCTGAGTCTACAGAGACTGGCTGGAGCTATGGTGCTGTGAGGAGATTGGAACCGGGCAGGTCCAGAGGCGAGACACCTTACCTTGGCTAACTTTGGTGCTGTAAACAGCCCTGCCTTGTCCTCTCCTGTCAGAACTAAACAGCCTGTGGCTAACAGACAAAAAACACGTTTGGAATCTATTGATATAGAAGATCACTAGCTTCCTGCAACCCAAAGCTAAGAAGAACCATATGAGGCCTAGAAAGCTTCCGCCTCTCTGGCGTATCCATCAGTGTATTCTAAGCTGGCCCGAATTTGCATCTTTCTCTGTTTTGTAAGACTATGAAACTCCTTCCAAGTTGGCACATGAAATTTGGAGTTATCCTAAATCTGAGTTCCCAGGCCATTGTCACTCTGAAGGGCACCGGAATAAACTGTCTCTTATTCCGTTTAAGATGAGAGCTGTGGGGGACTGAGGGAAGATGGCAGCACCCGGTAGCGCACGCTCTGAGGAGCCTGAGAGACACAGCGGCGAGGATGAGCCTACCGCACTCACAGTGTCCTTGGAACAACTGAAAAAGGCAGGTCTTATGGGAAGATGCTTTTAAAAAATGGTTTCAGAGTACTGGAATAAAAAGATGGCAGGACTGGGGAAAAAAAGATGGTGAAACAGAGCAGCGCATGCAGAACTAGACTCAGGTGACAGGCGCGGGAGCACGGCCGTGATGGACAAACGAATATGTTGTTACTGAGAAGGGCCAGTCCTCTGACTGCTGGGAGGCTTGGGCCACCACAGCTAAGCTTTTGCTGCCGCTGCTGCCTCCCAGTGCTCATCCTGTTGGGGAGAGGAGAGGATGGGCCCGCAGCACTGTGAGCAGGCTACAGACATGAGGGTCATGCCCCAGGTACTGCCCAGGCGGGCTGGGGCTGCGGGTAAGGCATTGTACAGCGGCCTGGAGCTCTCACAGGTTCTCCCCCTCAACTTACTGCCCAATTGTGCCATCACCCTGACTCTGAACTACAAGGTATCTGAAATGAAGAATGATTCAGTTTCTGGATTAAGGCTCATCAGAAGACTTTCATGGTCCATGCTGCTGTTAGAGGCCATGTTGATGTCCTCGGTCTGTGTTGCCCACAAAAACCATGTTGATGTCTGTAGGAGTATGATGTTGTACTCTTTTGACTTTTTTGGGGGGCCCACCATCCAGCTCCCAAATAAATCACACACAGGATCTTATTCTTTCTTATAATCGTCCAGTCTTAGCTTGGCTTGTTTCTTACCCTCTTTTCTTAACTTATATTATCCCCTCTGCCTTTGGCATCTGAGCTTTCCCTTTCTCTTACTTCTTTAAATCACTCTTACCCCCATGGATTACTATGTAGCTGGGTGAATAGCCTCTGATATCCTCCTCCTTCTCAGTCTACCACTCCTTCTCTTCTCCCAGTTTTCTCCTTCTATATATTCGCTCTACCGGCCAGCACCGCCTATCCTTTCTCCTGCCTAACTATTGACCGTTCAGATCTTTAATAGACCATCAGGTATTCTAGACAGGCAAAGAATCTCCGCTTCACAGAATTAAACAAATGCAACATAAACGAAAGTAACACCTTAAAATAATATTCCCCAACAGATGTCTGTAAGTGCTGCCTCTGAAAACCATGTTTTTTTTATATGTGCTGCAACAGGAAGTCATGCCAATGTCCGTGATCTGTGCTGATGCTGGGAACCGTATGGAAGTCCATGATCCATGCGGCCGTGGGCTGTTACAGGCAAGGAGGCTTCTTCTGCAGAGGTATTGATGACTGTAGACTCATAATTGAGGATAAGAGACATTGAAGACTTCTGTGCCAACCTCCTCCCCCACAAAAAGAAATAGACCAGATGGAAAGCTATTGAAGAGAGTCCTTAAAAATTGTGATAAGGATGCTGAAGTATAGCTCTCCACAGTTGATGGTGTCTAGTGGAGAAGGACTCGGTTTTCCTTTAGAGACTGGCCACTGGGCGTTTGACCATGCTCCAATAAGTATATGGGCAACACAAATTGGAATTGGTGTTTTCTAATTTTTTTCTTTATTTCTTGGGGGGGTAAGGGTGGAAGAGTAGACCTGGGAGGAATGGGACGTGAGCATGATCGGAGTGTATTATATGAAATTCCCAAATAATTAATAAAAATATTCTGTTCAAGGAAAGAGATGAGGAGAGTCTTTTGAACTGACAGTGCTATCCTGAGGGAGCTCCAGAAGGCCTGATGCCACAGAGGAAACTCAGGCCCCCTCTTTGGGTTCTTAGTCTCATTAATAAAAGAATTTAAGAATGGAGTCAAATGGAGCTCAAGGACAATTTTATCAGAGTTGAAAAGAAAAAAAAGACAGGGAAGACAGGCTGTAAAGCTCAGCAATGCTCAGAGAAGGGGAATGGAGGAACGAAAGGGGAAAAGAGCATGTCACCACCGTTGACACGGAGGGCAGACACGTGACTGACAGACTGACAGACAAGCAGCCATACGACAGGGGGCTGGGGGGCTTTAGAGGGAGTAAGGAAGCCCAAAATGTTGGGGCGAAAGCCCAAAGTGTTGACAATGCTTTCCTAAAAGACAGAAGAATAAAAGGATGTGGCAAGTGAGCAGAATTCAAGCCTACACGGCTGTGAGCTGCTGCATTGGTGCCGGGACTCTGAGAAGGATCAGGCTCATTACCTCACTCAAGAACTAAACACACTGGCTACCTTTAGCATGGTCTAGAGCGAGTCTGCCTCCCTGGGGGTGCCCTGAGTGCTCAACCCTTCCTAAGCGGAATACTAGGGCTACAAGCAAGCCAGAGAGAGAGAGTCTGTTCTCCTCACCAGGAGTTTTTTACTTTAATATTAGGGAAGAGGGCTCCATACCCTGAGAAGCCAAGAGGCAGATGAGTTTAATTTAGAAGACACAGGCAATCTTTGTTGCCAGTTGCTAAAGCTTATTCCCATTATATCTCTACTAAGAAATGAGGACTGTGGCTCCCAGCTTGGCCATTATTGGGCTAACTTTAACACACATTGTTTGGAGAATATTAACTGCTAAGTTGGTGTTTATTTGTGCAGCATCTACTCTCTCATAAATAGTAATATATACTATTGACTGTTCTTTCTTTTCTTTCAGTTAGTTGCTTAATATCAGAAAATGGAACATGTGCTTGTCGGCAGAGCACTCTCAGGATAGAATAGTGCTCAATTCTTACACCATTTTAGATATAGAGGATCTGAATTGCCAATGGGCAGAGGCCTTAGAGCAGTGATTCTCCACCTTCCCAATGCTGCAACCCTTTAATACAGTTCCTCATGCTATGGTGACCCCGAACTATAAAATTAATTTTATTGCTACCTCATAGCTGTAATTTTGTGCTGTTAAGAATCATAATGTAAATATCTGATATGAAGGATAACATATGTGACCCCTATGAAAGGGTCTTTTGAACCTAAGGGGGTCGCAACCCACAGGTTGAGAACCATTAGCCTAACTCTCTGTCTGGATACACACCTGACTTGGCTCAGCTGAGTGATGCTTTACTGTCTGTCAGCATTAGGCAGTGCTGTTGTGACCATGTCCATGGCTCTTCTCCTCTGAGTCTGTCAGCATTAGGCAGTTCTGTTGTGTCCATGGCCTCTTCTCTGATTTGCTTTCTGAGTTCCTACTGTCTCTGAAATGTAACATTCTGAACATGGTCTCCAAGGCTTCCTGCTCACCCCTTCAGGACAGACTTCTTTTGGGGACTTCAATGTGCCCAAACTCAGCTCTCGCACCTAACCTTGGACCTTCCCACTGAGCTTCAACTACCCATTCCTTACTTCCTCTTTATGCCTGTCTTCTTTTCCTAAGCTTTCCATAGGAATTCCTCCTGACATAACTTATTCCCCTTAATTCATAATACTTATGACTCATATGCACAGCATACGTGTGTTATCACATGCAGATATACCACCCACATGCATACACACATACACATATAATATACATCTCATATATATATAAAACCACACACATATATATGTCAAATATATATCATATATGCATATCAAGTACATTCATGCCACAAACATGCCACATTCACATATACCACTGGTATATGAATATATTTCACACATATATATATTACCATATGCATATCATCACACACAAATATGTCTTATATATGTATCTTATGTCTTATATATATGTATCTCTCATACTATACACATCATACACATATCATATATATATTATGAAACACGTGTTTCCATGAAAATCACACACATATATAATACAAATTACACACATGAATAACATACCCACAGACTTCCACATATTCATTTTACACATGCATCTGTATCACATGTATGCACATCACACCCACATGTATAATATAAACGCCCATCATCACACATGTTACATGTAGCACAAATATACTTCCTATGCATACCATACACATGTGTGTCTACAAATAGACATCACATATTAAACACATGACACACACGTACATGTATGCTCTTGGATAATTACTTCTGCCCATTGTGCACTGTTTAATGCTTGTCACCTGCATCAGTCCCTGAGCTGATTGCAAAAATGCCTCGGATTGCTTCTTTGTTGACTCGTCCTTTGTGCCTGTCGCTGTACCGGGAAAACAGTTGCTTGGTTAAGGAATGTATAAAGGAGCACACAGTCTGTAACATTCTGGACGCCTCTGGTCAGGCCTTGCTCTGCCTCAATTATAAGTGAATACACTAAGTTGATAAAAAAAGGAAAAAGAAAGTGAAAAATAATAGCTAGGAACTCCACAGGGTCAAAGGTCTTACCCCAAACAAAGACATGAATTGCCATGGACAGCAGCCACTCTACCCTTTCTGTGGCTGGCAAACACTGTATGTCAGATGGACGGAAGAGCATGGGATTCAAGTCCTGGGAACATGAAGGTTCAAACTCACCAATATCAGAGAGTCAGTCTAAGACACTGTCTGGCAATTTTTCTGAAGCACAAATTTAATCAAATAATCTGTGCTCTTCAGTTGTGGAAGTGGATCACACTTCATTTCTTTTTCTACGCATTCAACATAAGAACTCTAAAGAAGTAATTACAAGTAAACTTTGCCTCTGTGTGCAATGACAGCCAATACACAGAGAATAGACTTCTGGGGTGTGCAGCAAAGGCGGTGGATGCAGTCCTGTGCGGGCTTCCCTTGGCTCCCTGCCCTGTGAGCTCAGCTGAAGGAGGTCAGGCCAGATGCAGACACCATGTAGAGGGTAGGCTGCATGCATGACAGAGAGAGGAAGGGACATCTCATGGGTGACAGTGGACAATGGCCAAAGGACCCTTTAGTAGGTTTACACTATCTTTAAGTATTCGGAACAGACAGCCTTTCCAGGATGGATTTCCTGTCAGGTGATTGACAGGTCCATTTGAAGGACCTTTTACAGAAGGGGAACAGGATGTCATTGTCCTGTGTCACAGTTTCCTGCTAGATAGTAATCTTATAAGGTTCAGAGCTCCTGGAGTCAGGTCTAGATAGTTATCAATGAATGACCTTCTGGGCAGTTCAGAATGACATGTCTCTTCCCAGGGCTAGAGATGTGGTTCAGGTCCCATTCCTCTGACCAATAATTAGAGTCCTAAGTGCCAGACCTCTGTTTCACAGGCTGCTGCTGATGAGGGAGGCTCTATCCCAGCATCTTCTAATCCTGCTAATGTCTGCTTAGTTGTTAAAAACCAGCAGTAAATTCATGATTGTGGAACATCCAAGGTTGTGTTCAAATATTCACATTTCCTCTAATTTGAGAATTTTAGGAACTTGGGAGCGTGATTCATAAATATTGAACTCTCACATAAACATATGCATTTAGCATTTTACTATAACTTATTGGTTATAGCCAATGAATATTATCACCACTCATTCATTATAACACACCTGAAGATTTTGCTGTGCTTGAGCATATAACACACACAATAACACACACACACACACACACACACACAAACACACACACACACACTGGAAATGACGTGAACAGCAAGCTATGATTTTGTGAAGGGTTCAAATCATTTTGAATGTTCTAGCAAACATCTAGAACTAACCATCTAATTAGAATAGGGTGAGCATAAGCTAGAACGACCTTGTGTACGGTTGTCCAGTTCCTTCTGGTAGGATATGTTTCCACTAGGCACCCCCTCAGCAGCCCTCTTACTTTCCTGTCACTCTTCTTGGGTTCTTAAGTTGATCTTTGAGTTCATGTTTGTTAAGTTAAATGCAATGGGGTGATGGGACTTGAGCTTACACCCAGGAAATGTGCCTGCTACCTGTGGTGTCTTCTCTTCCCGCTTTCAAGAAGGATTTCTGATGCTCTAGAAGACCTGATCTCTTGGGGATTTTTTTAGGGATCTGAAGGGGCTCAGTGAGACAGAATGAGAATCCAAACTACCAAATAAAAGCCATGTCCTTCTGAGAAACACTCAGGACCAAAAGGTTCTTCCTCTCCTTACCTGTTGTACTCAGTTAGGCTGAGGGGATGTCAGGAAGAAAAGGGAAAGATGGGGTGACACAGGGCCCCCTTATCTTCATGTTAATCCATGTTTATCAACTGGGGCCAAAGGGAGTAGCAGAATGTGCACATGGGAAGAAGCAAATTAAAAACAACTGGAACCAGTTTCTGTTCTTGTCAGAATAAAACATGAGGTTCAAAAACAAAACTGTGTCTTGTCAATGAGACTATAGCAAGTTCAACATCACTTTATAAAACTCACTTTGCATAAAATAAAGATAAATGACAATACTTATATTTTTAATTTTGTTCTCAAACTTGAAAGAATTGTAGTGTGTGTGTGTGTGCGCGCACATTCCCCCATGCCCACAAAAGTGTGTGTGCAAAAGAGTGTGTATGTAGTGGAAGCCAGAGGTCATTTCAGGTGTCATCCCACCAGTGCACACATATTTGATTTGAAACAGGTTATCTCATTGTCCTAAAAGTTGCCAGCTAGGCTGGATGGACTGGCAAGCAAGGTCCAAGGATCCACCAGTCCCCAGTTCCCTGGCACTGGGATTAAAGTGCACCCCACACTTGCCTTTTTATATGTGTATCCTGAGGGTCAAACTCAGGTCCTCTTGTTTGGATGGCAAGCACTTTACTGACTGAGCTACCTCCACTGCCCTAGAAAGACTTAAACAGCGAATACAAGTCACCTTAGCAAGCCAAGAGGAAGGAACCACGAGGGGGGTTGTTTTAACACTTTGAACTGCACATTTTTCTTGAATTTTCATCAAGTGCATCCGTAGTTCATTTTTGCCTGCAAGTGTGTTGCTTTGCCTAGACTCTGCCAGAACCTCTCTGGGAGAGCCACAGGGGCTGGTGGACTCTCAGACCATACTCCCTTTCCCAGGCTCTTTGCCCTACAGAGAAGCCCCAGTTAGGGCTTTATGTGCTCAGCTGGTGTGGAGGGGGCCTCGCTGAGCTGGGGCGTCCAGGTGTATCCACTGCAGTGGTTTTAAAACCCCAAATAGCACGCTGGTGCTCGGTGTGCTACTAAGCCATTATACTCATGCTTCGCCTGAAATTACCAACACTTTGGAAACTGCTTAATGATACATAAAATTCTATTTTTCCTGTGTGGAATGGCACTGGGCAAGTGGGCATTGCTTATAGATGTATAAATATCGTGCATATTAGCATGAAGAGTCACTTACAAGTCAATAAGCTTTCTAACTATAGAAGAACAAAAGAGAAGAAAACCACAGAGAAACAATTTCATAAGATTTGGTTCATAATTTCTTAACCTTGGAAAAGCAAAACATTTCCTATAAAAGAGTAAATTTAATTTTATTTTGAAGGTAATACAAAGGCAGCATTAAACTAGTTTTCCTCTTTACCATTTGGCCTTGAAAGAAAACAACAACAAAAAATAAACAAAAAACTCTGTTTGCTCTTCCGGCGGAGTTCCAAGCAGAGC
>LOJH01036875.1:0-11561 GCA_001685095.1 Ellobius talpinus | reverse complement strand
CTCTCTCTCTCTCTCTCTCTCTCTCTCTCTCTCTCCTTTGTACAGCCCGCAGCCACACCAGGAGCTGTATGGATGCTGGTGGAATAGGCTCCCATTCCCTTTCTTACCTACTGAGTTGGGGGAACCCCCACTGTGCCTTGCCTCACTTCTGTGTCAAGCATCCAAGGTGTCTCCAAGCCTGCTTTGTGAGCTGGGCTGCTACTGAACCTCCTCAGCATTGAGCAGAGCTGCCTCTGCATCCCCAGATGAGGAAGCATGCCCAGCCTAGACCCTGAGTGCTGCAGATTAAACACAATGGGAGAGAGTATGAAACTTCCTCCAAGAGATTCTCCAAGATGTTCTTTTTGAGACATCAGTCCATGAATTGAAGGAAACTGAGTCAGGGCCTTCCTAAGACATGACCCTGAGGGCCTTTCCACCTTCTCAGGGTCTGCTCTAGGGTCAGCACTTGTGATTGCCCCCTGCAATGGCTTGACAGACTCACACCCATGGGCTGATAAAGGTCCCTCAAAACCAGAGACTGGTCTCCACTGTGGTGAGCAGAGTGGGGGCTCTGTTCTGGCCCTTCCCACAGAGAAGAGCTCCCAGCACAAGAGGTCCAGATAGTGTAGCTAAAGAAGGGAGCCTGCAGACATGCCAAGCATCGAGACAGCCATTCATTTTCTCTCTCTGCAAAGATCCTCCAGTGTTTGGAGCTCATCACACTTTCACAGCTGGAAAAGAGGCAATTTCTACCAAGAGCCACACCCAGGAGGGACATACATTCCCACAGGAGCACAGGCAAGGTCAGGGGGCACCTCACATCTAGGAGGGTACACAGAAGTGGCGAACACCTTCCACCCTGCATGATGGGATCCAGCACTCTAGACACCCATTCACTTTGAGCTCAAAGGCTTCAAAATCTCCACCTGAGGGGTCAAGGAGGTTTGAGAGAGATGTCATTCCATTCTCTGAGAATGGCCACAGCTTAACGAGGCTCCATTGTCACCCCAAGCCCTGATGTCCCCCAGGACTTTACCCCTGTCCTATCCATGTACCATGTTTATACTCCCAGGTGCTGCCTGACATCCAGAAACCCACAGGACAGACGCATTCTCTAGAGAGAGTCCAGGCTTGTCTCCCACCCTCTCTGGCCTATCTGGTAAACCCCTTCCAGGCTCTGGGCACAGGTGAGAGTAGGGAACAGCCTGCAGGTAGGAACCTGATCCACAGGCCCAGCCTCACCAGGAACTTCAGATACAAGGTCACAAAGAACGATGACAGGATGTGGGCTGAGTCACAGCGGAAGTGGCACACATCCACCAGGAGTGAGCCACCCTTCCAGTGCTCAGCAGCTCGAAGAGCAGGCTCCGAGATGAAGGCAAGAGCAGCCACCAGAGCAAGCTGTCTACAGGGGAGCCATGAGTCTGGACTCTTCCAAACAGATGGGGTACCATAAACCTGTGGGGGTCCTATGGACAGGGTCTTTGAAGAATCAGAACATCGAGGCCTGGGTTGGGGGTCTCTCTAAGATGGAGGGGAGGAGAGAAAAATCCACCTGGCTAGGGAGAAGAGGCTTTCAGAGGACAGGGTGCACCACCCCTGTTCTTGCCAAGCTTCGAGGCGCTAGGGTTAGAAAGTTCCTCACACCACTTCTGGGAACTCCAAGCAGCCTTCAACCTTATTGAAGGTCACCCAGCTTCACATTCCTATCCCTTGTAGTTGATCCCCAAATCCTGGACACCCTGACTCTTGCCATCCACAACTATGTCCAGCCTAATTTTTCCCTCTCTTGCCTGGTACCAGCCTCTGGTCACTCTTGGTTCCATTGCCATACTACAGCATGACTCTAGATCAGTAGTTCTCAACCTGTGGGTCACAACCCCTTGGGCTTAGAATGACCTTTCCATGGGAGTTACTTAAGAGCATCTTCATATCAGATATTTACATCACAATGCATAGCAACAGCAAAAATTATAGCTATGAAGAAGCAATGTAAATACACTATGGGGTTGGAGGTCACCACAACATGACGGCTGCAGCATTAGGGAGTTTAAGAAACACTCCTCTAGATTGATGAATCTAAGCTCCAGGTTCCACTGAGCCCCAGTTCTTTTCCAAAGACGCTGGACTGCTTTTATCACTAGCCAGCTAGCCCAGTGTGCCCAGTGAGGCATCACATCAGTCCACAGTTTCACTGTGTTTTCCATCCTCAACTCAACCTCACGCAGACATCGCTTAGAGAAGCCCTTCCTTCCACAGGCAGTCACATCTCCAGGCTTCTGCAAACCATTTCTTCTGCTCACTGGCCTCCCTCCACCTTCACCCTCTAGACTAGCCCATGTGGCCCTGCTCAAATGTCAAAAGCTTTTCTGTCCTCCACCTGCCTCCCCCTGACCACCTCCTGCACCCTTGTGGGTGGGTTTTTCCACACAGACCACGCCTCCTCTACACTTTGACCTGTGGGCATCTTTGAAACGGAAACACCCAGCCCCATCCCATCCTGCTCTGCCCCTAGTCCTTGATCCCCTTTGCAGGGGGCAGCAGTGAGGAGCCTCTCAGTAACTATTAAGTGGAAGAACTACCAAACAGGTCCTAATGGAGAGCTAAAGCCGTACTGCCCTCTGGGGCCTGACCCACTTTCCCAGCCTACACCAGCTGCTGGGGAGCGGCTGCCCCTCTCAGAGCAGCCTGCTTCTTGGTGAGCCTTCGATTGAGTGGCTCAGCCTGGTGCAGAACTCAGGTGGGGATGATATGGAGGAGTTCCAGTGCCTGCTAAGTAAGGTACTGGGTGGGTAAGTCTTTCCATCCTATGTGCCAAACCCTTCACATCTGATCCCATTGCATCACACACTTGTAGTCATGGTGAGCTAGTTCAGGAGTCATCATACTATACAAAAGGATTAGTAATATTAATAATTATTATTATGTTGTTATTATTAATAATATAGAATAAATATTTCAGGCTTTGTGGCTCAAAATCTTCTCTGTTTGCAATGAATCAAAGCAGCCTTAGATGAGATGCACAGGCAAGGGCAACGGCGTGGAAATATGTGTGGGTGTAACTGGGCTCCCCGTGGACATGTGCTGTAGACCCCCGCCAAACAATACAGACTATTGCAATTGCTCTTGGTTGTCCACCAGGACTTGATGGTGAGACCCCGTTGTTGAAAATACCATGTGCACTGGTCATAGGAAATGGAGATATCAAGTTAACACTAACGAGAAAACCTCCTCCACTCTCACTGGCTATCATATTACCAGAAGATGCTGTGTAGGCCACCAGGGGAGAAAAGTCATCAACAGTCTTGTCCAACTCTGAACCTGCGAAACCACAATAATGGCGAACATGGCAACATATGTCCGTCCATTGATGAAAAATAGTGGTGCAAGTGTAACGGGAATAGTGAAGCACTTTCTGAATTAAGGAAAAATAGTGGTGCAAGTGTAACAGGAATAGTGAAGCACTTTCTGAATTAAGGTCCACTCCACACACACCGCATACTATAAATCTGATCAAGAATGCATGGCTGAGAAGCTCACAGGACCCAAGGGTGAACCCATTACTATTATCCTGTAAATGGACATAGTAGCGAACTGCCCTCTGAATCTGTGTCTCTCTACACATAGATTAGTGCTGTTCTCAGATCTCATCAGAGACGTCTGTACAGTGGATGGTGGTAACACAGAAACTCATAGCCAGTCAAAGTGAAGAGAATAGCTGTCAGCGGAGTGCTCACCCACAAACAGGACATCTGTATCACTCCCCTCCCCAAGACCCAGAGACCATCATGGAAGACATAGTGGAAAGATTGTAAAAGCCAGAGGTTAAGAACAGCCTGAGAAGAGGGCTTCGTGATATGATATTTTTATTAATATTCAGAGATTTTCATATGATAAATTTTGGTGATAAATTCTCCCCACTCTTCTTCCTAACTCTTCCTAGATCCACTCTCTATCTCCAATCCCTCTTATAACTTTGCGTTCTGTTTGTTAACAATGTGTGGCTCATGGAGTGCAGTCAGTGCTACCCACGTACTCATGGGTACTCACTGAACCCATGAATTCATGACAACTGGAATTACCTCAGAAAACCAAGCCAGCCAACATTATAGCATAAAGGGGGAAGTGAGACCCCCAACCCTAACTGAGGAGCTGTGGACAGTTGATGGCTTCTGGGAGAGGAAGAGTCAGTTTTCTTCAACCATGTGACCCCTGGCAAATCAGTCACACTCCAGTGAGTAGCCCCACACCCATGAGTACGTGGGTAGCACTGACTGACTGCACTCCATGAGCCACACATTGTTAACAAACAGAACGCAAAGTTAAGAGGGATTGGAGGTAGAGATTGGATCTAGGAAGAGTTACGAAGAAGAGTGGGGAGAATTTATCACCAAAATTTATCATATGAAAATCTCTGAATATTAATAAAAATATGATATGTTTTCTGAAAGAAATATTTCTCCTTTCCTCCCCTTTAACCCACGGCACTTTTCTACTCTCCTCACTTCAATCATGTGCTCCAGTCTCAACATACAGGCACTTAATCTCAGCACTCGGACTAGCTATGTGTCTGATTTAACTGCTGACCATGCCAAGAGAGGCTTCTCTGGCCAAGGTTGAAGACAATACTAATAAATGTATAAACATAAATATTTAGAAGGCAATTTGACAACGTGTCCACTTCACAAGATGACAGTAGTAGGTTCCATTGGGGCCCTTGATCTCTCGAGCCATGGTCTTTTTACTGGGTTTACAGTAGCAGGCATGAATTCCCTTCTGTTGAGCAGGCCCCAAACCCAATCATAAAGTGATTGGTTACCCCTGCAACTTTCACACCATTCTTGCACCAATGAGCAGTTCTTGCCTTGAAGATCAATACTATAGTGTGCAGGGTTTCCTCTGGGTAATAGTGTTGATCACTTTTCACCCGCAATACATTTCCTTTTTTTTTTCTAGCTGAATAAAATCTCACTGTGCACATGTACCATGTTTTCACTACCCATTCATATGTTGATGGACATGAGGGTGTTTCCATTTCCTAACTGTTGTGAACAGAGCAACATGGTCTTGAATGTGGGTGTACATGTGTCTCTGTGGTAGGAATAGAACCCTTCGAATAAATGTACAGGGGTGGTACAGCTGAATCATACAGTAGTTTTATTTCTAGACTTTTGAGAAACCTCCACCCTGATTTCCATAATGGCTACACCAGTTTGTACTACCACCAACAGTAAATAAGGGTTCCTTCGCTTGTCCCCACACCCATGCCAGCACTAACTGTCGTTTGTTTTCCTGATCTTAGCCACTCTGACTGGGGTGAGATGAAACATCAAAGCAGTTTTCATTTGCATTTACCTTATGACTAAGGATGGTGAACACTTTTATAAATATTTCCTAGCCATTTAGATTTCCTCTTCTGAGAACTCTCTGTTCAGTTCCGTAGCTCATTTTAATTGGGTTGCTTGCCTTCTTGCTGTTTAGGGTTTCTTATTTTCAGTTATTTGTGCATTCTGCTGGATGTATAGCTGACAAAGAAGCTCCTATTCTGTAGGCTGCCTCTCCACTCTGTCAGTGTTTCTTTGACTGTACAGAAACTTTTTAAAGTCATGAGTCCTACTTGTCCCTTGTTGATTTTGTTCTCTGAGCTACTAAAGTCCTGTTCAGAATGCCCTTTACCTGTGCCTATATGCTGAAGAATACTTTGTATTTTCTCTTGTGTCAGATCTCAGGGCATCAGGTCTTAGGCTGTGGTCCTTGACACACTTGGAGTTTGGTTGGTACAGAGTGAGAGGTAAGGATCTAGGTTCACTCTTCTGCCTGTAACCATCCAGTTTTCCCAGCATCGTTTATTGAAGATGCTGTCTTCCCTCCAGTGCAGCACCACTCCGTGAGCATGTGGTCCTAGGTTGCGTGAGAGCTAGTTGAGCATGGCCCGCCCGCCATCTAGCAAGCATCTCCGTGGATCCTCATGTACTTTAGCTGTAAAGGGAGTTCCATGTGGCCTGAAAAGCACTGCCTCCATTTCCCTGCTTGAGCTTCCTCTCAATGGTGTGCTGTAAAACTGTGAAGTGCAAGCTGGAATCAAGTTTCTTCTTCCCTAAATTGCTTTTGATCATAGTTTTTACCACAACGATGAAGCGGCACTGAAACAGTTACCCATGAGGACTTGATAGTGAGACCTTATGACTGACGACACCTGGGCCACAGGACGTGGAGAAGTCAAGCTCATCCTGATCTAGCTTTCCCAGGGCCACGAAGGCTCTTGTAGGCTTCTGGGGGAGCTATAACAAGACCACCTCGACCAATTGAAGGCCCACTCCACAGAATGGCATTCATACCTGGTGTTATAAACTAGGCCAAGAGTCACTAGGCCAAGAGTCCATGGCTTGAGACGTCATAGAACATACTACTAGTATTTCCATAAATTGACCCTAAATGAGACATCTGTATCACACCCCCTCCCTAAGGCCCGTAGGACATTGTGGAAGGGAGAGTGGAAAGATTGGAAAAGCCAGAGGTCAGGGAGGACATGACAGGGCTGTCACACTCACGAGCTCACAGAAACTCTAGCGGCCTGCACAAGACCTAAATGAGTTCAACCCAGTCACCACTCTTTCATGGCCGAGAAGCTCACAAACCAACCCCTAGCCAAGGAGCAATTGGCAGTTGGTAACGACTGGTGGGGGAACAGTTAGTTTTCCTTTAAGGGTGTAGCCCTGGTAGGTAGGCCCATACTCCAATGCATGGCCTCATACCCATGTACATATAGGCAACATTATTTGAAGTCAGGGTGCTAATAGAGGACAAGAAGTTGGGAGGGTGGTGTGGAGGGGTGACTTGGGAGAGCTGGAGGGGGCCAGTGAGAGCGGATCTGGTCAAAATAGATTGTATACATGTGTAAAACTCTCAAAAGAATAACCAAAAAATATTGTTAAAGAAATAACCCCATTTTTCCCAGGGCATGTTATACCTGCCCAGATGGGCCCTCAAGCTCCCAGCTCTCAGCTCAGAGACTCTCTACAACCCTGCCCAGGAGATTCTGGATATGCCAGGGCCTGGGCATGGTGGGAGAGACGTGCTTGCAAGTGATTGAGCACCCACAGATTGGCCATCTGCTCTCCTGCCTGAGAGCAGCAGCCTCCAGGAGGAGCATAAGGGACTGGCAGGGCAAGAACAAGGACTCATAGGACTGCTGGGCAGGCCAGGGACATGTCCTGAAATCAGAGCGGGGACAGTCGGCACTCTGCCAACGGGCAGCCCAGCGTCCGCTGTCTTCCATTTCAGAAGAGCCCAGGAACAAAGCCAGCACAGCTGCATGCTGCCACCAGGCAAGGACAATGACTGGCATTCTGTCCTGATTGTTTCCACTCTCTCCTTTTCTAAATGTAAAATCCAGAAACATGCCTAATAATATTGAAGTCCTCTGTGTGCCTTGCAGTGGGGCAAAGCCAGCCAGCATTTCCTGCCATCCACCCACTTCTGCTTAGGGGATAAAGTGACCTTCTGGAGCAACGTGTACCCAGAACTGCTCAGCAGTTCACCTCCATCAGCTTTGTGACTCTGGAAGAGGAACGCCAGAGATGAGTTCTCTCCCTGCTGTGTGGGAAGGGGCTCTTGGCAGTCATTTGGAGGCAGAAAGCTTCTCTGTCCCAGGGAAGGCCCACAATCCACACCAGCCCTGAACAGATTGCTTCAGGCTCCAGGTGTCCACACCAAGCACTCTGATTCTCCTTCTTCCATTTTTTCCACTGGGGTGAGTAGCCGAGGCCCTCAGACATTGGCTTCCATAGATATCATCTGCATGTAGTAATGCATCTTCAGAATAAGGGCCACTTCTGTTGTCACCAGTCTCTTAAAAGTTAAGATGCCACTTCAAATGCCCATGTGCCCCATTGGGCAGTCTCAGGGCCTGCCCACCTTGTATGGAACCACAACTGGCAAGCACAGGGTACCTGCCACTGTCAACTTGGTCTTGTAGAAGAAACTGCACAGAACAATTGGGGTTCCTCTCATAAGGGGAGCATAGTGTTTTGAATGAGAAATGTCTCCTACAGTCTCCATCATTTGAATACTTGGTCCCCAGTAGGTGGCACTACTTGGGAGGCTTAGAAGGTGTGGTCTTGCTGGAGGAGGTGTGTCACTGGGGGTGGACTTTAAGAGCTTAACCCCACTTCCTGTTTCTCTCCCAGGTTCATGTTTGAGCATATTTCAGCTTCCTTCTGCAGCCCACCACACTGTCCCCGCCATTACAGAGGTTAAACCCTGGAACCATAAGCTAAAATTCTAGAACTCTTTCTTGTATAAGATGTCTTCTTTATGACATTTAACCACATTTAACAGAAATGTAACTAATATAGGGAGGGTGTGGTGTAAACAGTGCTTCAAAATCACCAGGGTTAGCTGTGCATGGTGGCATTCCCCTTTAATCCCAGCATTTGGGAGGCAGAGGCAGGCGGATCTCTGTGAGTTCAAGGCCAGCCTGGTCTACAAAGTGAGTGAGTTCCAGGATAGCCAGAGCTACACAGAGAAACTCTGTCTCAAAACACTGAATGAATGAATGAATGAATGAATGAACAAATAAATGAATGAATGAATGAAAAGATCACCAGGGTTGCCCACTCCTGGGGGCAGGCACCAGTAGCTGGCAGGCGTGAAGTGGTGGGGGGTCACACCCTTGCAGTCACACCCTGTGTGGCAACTCCATGTCACACTCCACTCATGCCAGCACCAAGTCCCATCCAATCATGCTCTCAGAAGACCGTGATACAACAGTTCTTAGAAAGACATCACCGCAGCAAGGTGTCAGATGGCCTCCTGGGCTCTCAGCCCAATAGGACCTGCTTATGAAGCACAGAAGCGGGCCTGGGAAGGGCCCATGTGTCTTCCAGTAATTTGGACTTAGAAAAAGCAGAAACACATTTAAACTGGAATAGGAAACAGTCCAGCACCTAACAAGGTCAAATTCCTGGCACCCAATCAAAGTTACCAACCAGGCAAAGGAGAAAACAACAGCCTCTCAGAAAAGAAAACATAATAGAAGAAGCTCTGGAAGTGGCCAGATGACGAGAGGAGCCAGGGGATTGAGAACAGACGGATGCCGAGAAAACAGAGGTGGCAATGAGCATGAGGAGGAACAAAGAGAGTAAAATTTCAAAGATTCAAACTGAGCTTGTAGATAGAGCTAAAACAAAGTATTTGGGGGCCTGTGAAATGATTAACTTGGTAAAGGCACGTCTTATGTTCTATAGTTGCAAAGAGGCACTGTGATCACACGGCTCATTAAAGAACGCATTTCATTGTGGCTGGCTTATAGAGGTTTAGCCCGTTATCATCATGGCAGGGAGCGTGGCAGCAGGCAGGCAGACACGGTGCTGGAGAGGTAGATGAGAGTTCTACATCTGGATCCGCAGACAGCAGGAAGAGAAGGAGAGTTTGGGCCTGGCTTGAGCATTTGAAACTTCTGCGCCCACCCCCAGTGACACACTTCCTCGAACAAGGCCACACTACCCAAGCAAGGCCACACTTCCTAATCCATTCATATAGTGCCACTCCCTGGTGACCAAGCATTCAAATCTATGAGCCTATGTGGGCCATTCTTAGCCAAACCACCACAAGGTGTTTGAGACCAAGCTTGACAACCTGAGTTTGATTTCCACTTCCTGGATGGTGGAAGGAGAGAATAAACTGTCCGCTGGCCCTCCACCCTGAGCTGTTGCAGGTATGTACACATGCATACATACATGCACATATGCACACACACAATAAATAAATGTAAAACAATTAAGAATGCATATGAGATGGCAGTGGCTAGTTGGGACTAACTACAGACTACGTGTGAAAGGAGTGCTAAGCCATTATAACCATGAAGACAGTTCAAAATGAGAGAAGAAACTGACCCCAAAGTAAACAAAGTTTCATTGTGTCGGAAGACGCATTGAAGGGTCTAATGAACGTGTGGTTGATTTTCCTTAGTGTGGAAAAGAACCTGGAGAAACAAAGCAGTTTTTAAAAAAGAATAACATCCAAAACTGTCCAAATTGGAACTATAGAGCACTAAGAATCCCAGTGTATACCATATAAGGAAAAGAAAGAACATGAGCAAGCTGGGCTTGGTGACCCACACCTGTAATCTCAGCCATCAAAGAATCACTGTGAACTCCAGGCAGGTCTGGGCTACAAAATTAGAGACAGCCTCAGAAAAAAGAAGAAGAAAAATCAGAAGAGGAGGTAAAGAAAGAGGAAGAAAAAGGAAAGAGGTGGAAGAGGAGGAAAAGGAAAGAGGAAGGGGAGGGAGAGGAAGAAATGGAAGACGGAGAGAGTGGTGTCCTAATCAAACTGTTGAAAACCCATCAAAGCGGAGTAAAGACAAATGATATAAAGAAACAGCACTGCAGGACGCTCCACCCACAGCATCAGAAGACAGGCCCTTCTTAAGGGAGTATGGCAATTTGTCAAAATAAAGTCTACTGGGGTGATCGAAGCCCCAGCAAATCTGCAGAGAGCTGGCATCCCAGAAAACAAGCCCTCCGATCACTGTGAGCCTAAGTTTCCCACAGCAGACAACATCTGGTGTGTTGCACAGTTTTATGTCACAAACTAGAGCTCTCTGAAAGAAGAGAAGCTCATTTGAGAAGATGCCTCCATAAGATCCAGCTGTAGGGCATTTTCTTAAGAACTGATTGATGAGGAAGAACCCAGACCCTTGTGGGTGGTTTCATGCCTGGACTGGTGGGCCTTGGTTCTATAAGGTAGTGGGCTGAGCAAGCCATGAGGAGCAAGCAAGTAAGCAGCACTCCTCCATGGCTTCTGCATTAGCTCCTGCTTCCAGTTTCCTGCCCTGTCTGAGCTCCTGTCCTGACCTCCCTCAGTGATGAAGTATAAGCCAAATAAACCCTTTCCTCCACAACTTGCTTTTTGAGTGTGGTGTTTCCTCACAGCAATAGAAACCCAAGATAAGACACCTGGAAAGCACAAAACATCCGGATGCTAAGTTACAGACTTCTAAGTAATCCACAAGTCATGGGATTATAAAATGGTTTCTTGGGGCTAGTGAGATGACAGGCAGAGTGTTGGTTTAAGTGAGAATGGCCCCCACAGGCTCATGTGTTCATTAGTACAACTGTTTAGGAAGGATTAGGAGGTGTGTTCTTGTTGAAAGAGGTATGTCACTGGGGGTAAACTTTGTGGTCTCAAAGCCCATGCCAAGCCCCCCCTCTTTCTCTCTCTCTCTCTCCCTCCAGATAAGATGTAAGCTCTCAGCTACTGCTCCAACAGCATGCTTGCCTGCATGCCGCCATGCTCCCACCATGATGGTTATGGACTCAACCTCTGAAACTGTGAGTGAGCCCCCAGTCAACAGCTTGCTTTCATAAGTTGCCTTGATCATGGTGTCTCTTCACAACAATAGAACAGTGACTAAGACAAGCAGTAAGGGTACCTTGCCAGCAAGCCTGAATACCCAAATTCAATTTCCCAACACGGCTCTTGATCTCTGGTGTCTTCATGGCCTTTAATGGTAACAGGGGTGTAGTGATAAGGGGACGCAGGGGCCTGCTTTCGTCCCACCCGGCTCCTGCACA
>LOJH01036874.1:440-12014 GCA_001685095.1 Ellobius talpinus | reverse complement strand
AGCCTGGTCTACAGAGTGAGTTTCAGGACAGGCTCCAAAGCTACAGAGAAACCCCATCTTGAAAAAAAAAGTTGTCTTCTGATTTCCATGTGGGCACTATGGCACAGTTCCCCAACTACAAAATAAATAAACAAATGAAAATTTATTGTGCATACTGAGAAAGAAAACAACAAATTCCAATTGATAGAGAATCTAGGAGCCGGAGAGAGCTGGAGCTGCCTTGTGCACAGAACAGTGTTCACGGGGAGTGGAAGCCAGTCATGAATTTTGTAACACGAGGAGCTCAGAGATAAGAACATGGAGGATTCCGCCGAGTCTGGAGACCCGAAGACTGTACAGAAATCATGGTTATATTAACTTCTGAGGAATGAAGACTTTGTCTTTCTGGCAGTGTGTAGTAGTTCCTGCTTGGAAAAGTGAGATGGCATTCGGCTTTCATTTCTGTTGCTGTGACAAGGTTCTTACAAGAAGCAATAGAGAGGAGAAAAGGTGTATTTTAACTCCCAGTTCTGGGTTTTGCTCCATCCTTGTTGGGAAGTCAGATGCCAGGCACTTGAAACAGCTGGTCACACCCACAGAGGAGAAGACAGAATAAATGCATGCATGCTCACTTGTTTATGCTCAGCTTGACTTCTCCACTCTTAGAGAGTTTATAACCTTCTGCCTAGGAAATGGTGCTACCCATGGTGGGCTGTGTCTTCCCACATTGGTTAGCATGAAACCCCCACAGACACGCCTACAGGCCAACCCAATGCAGACAATCCTTCATTGAGATTCTTTTCCCTGGTCATTTAGGTTGTGTAAAAATAACAATTTGCCCATCATACACATGTCTGGGAGGAAAATAAAAGATGCCTATTGAAATAGAATCTATGAGAAGAGAGAAGAAATTATTCATAGTGTTCCTGGAGGGGGGAAACCAGTCATTAACTGTAACACAGCAAAGGGTGTGATGATCATAGGAACATGGAGGATTGATGATGTGGGAATCCCTCTGTGTGCTGATTAATGTGATTAGGTAGGCAGGGAAAGCTGAGCTGAATGCTGGGAGGAAGAAGGGTGGAGTCAGAGACGCCATGGATCAGCCATCAGAGATAGACATGCTGAAACTTTGTTGGTAGGCCATGACTTTGTGGTGATACACAGATTAATAGAGATGCATTAGTTTAGGATATGAATTAGCCAGAAATATGCTTAAGCTAGTGGTTAAACAGTATTGCAAATAATATGGTTTTCTGAGTGGTTATTTTTGTGGCTGGGTAGCCAGGACGAATAAACGACCTCCTCCCCCAAAAGATTGGCAGCTGAATCCAAGTTCAAATAAAAAAAGGTCACAACCAAGTTGGCTTCATTCTAGAGATTCAGGGATGATTCAACATAAGTAAATCAGTAAATGTTATCCATCACGTAAGTGGACCCAAAGACAGAAATCACATGATTACCTCATTACGTGTAGAAAAAAAGGCCTTTGGAAAAGTCCAACATACCTTCATATAAAAAGCCATGGAGAAGCATACTTCAGCATAATAAAGTGTACATGCAAACATATAGCTGATACACACCAATTAGAGAAAGACTCAAAGCATTTCCACTAAGATCGGGAACAAAACAAGGGTGCCCACTCTCTACTCCGAGTCATTATAGTTCTTGAAGTCATACAGAGCACGAAGTGAAGGAAATAAAAGGGATGAAAACAGGAAAAGAAGAAGTCAGTGTATCTCTATTTGCAGAGAGCAGAAAATAGGAAGGGTCTAGGGACAAAATATTATGAAGAATCTGTCTCCAGGGACCCACTACCTCCAGGAACGCATCACCTTCTGAAAGAGTTTCCAGAATTTCCCAAAACAGTGCCACCATCTAGGGACTTAGGAATTTACTTATGAGCTTGTGGAGCACGGTTTATACTCACAACAGAACACTGTCCTTCAGTTTTTATCTCTGAGCACTGGGCGTTCTAGGAGAACCTGTCTCCCAAAGGTTCTTATGAGAATCAAGTGAGCTGCATTGTGTGATATTTTATTTGTATTCTGACAAATAAAGCTTGCCTGGTGATCAGAGGGCTGAGCTAGCCCCTAGTTAACCATAGAGGTCTGCAGGTCTATACTGAGAGACAGGAAGTGACAACATGGGGAGGAGACAAGAAGTGATAAGGCAGGGTGTAGAGAGCCTCTCGGCTTTTTTGATCTGAGGATGCGTAGAGGTAAGAGATGACTGTGACAGCTCCTTTGCTTCTCTGATCTTTCCATTTTTACCTCATTATCTGACTCTGGGTTTGTTGATAAGACTAATTGAGATCATGCTTCAGAACTGACCAAGGCACCTAAATCCTTGATCAGTGAGATTAGTGATTGATATTATTTATATTCATGCAACTATAACTTTGTGTGGTGGCTTAAAGGAAAATGGCCCCCAACTCATATGTTTGAATGCTTGATCCCATTGGTGGAACTGTTTGGGAAGATTAGGTGTGACTTGTTGAGGGAGGTGTGTCACTGAGGGTGAGTTTTGAGGTTTGCCTGGAGTTTTCTCTGCCTCCTGGTTGTGCTTTTTGAGATGAGAGCACTAGGCTGTTATGCCTGCTGGCACTTAGTCCACCATCACAGACTCTGAGCCTCTGAAATCATAAGCCCAATTAAATGCCCTTTTAAGAAGTTGTGTTGCTCATGGTATCTTACCGCAGGGGAAAAGTAACCTGAACGCTTTCAATGTGGGTATGTTTACTTGCTTCCGTCTGCCACCTCTCATCAGATAGTAATCTCAATTATACTCCATCTTTCCCATGAAGTGTCCCCAGCTTCAAGTGAGAGGTCTTTGTTGACCTTGGATATAGTTGTGGAAGGAATCTTGGAGGTTGGGCTACATGGATGTATTGAGATATAACTCTCTGTTCTCATTCTTTTTAAATAATTATTTTTAAACCATGTGTGTGGGGGGGTGTTTGCATGTGTGTGGTCCCATGTGTCTGAAAATACTCCAATATTTTTCTTAATCTGTCCTTTCTTGCTTTATCCTATTATGAGCAGTTTTAATTCCCCAGCTACAACCCTGGCTTTGTTTTTGACATAGAAGTATCACATTGTGTGCCTTTGCATGCTCATAGATGTGTGGATTATGCACAAGTGTGTATGTGTGTTCACATGTTGATGCAGGTACACATGCATGTGCAGGTACAACTGATGTTGATATCAAGTGCTTAGTTAGGGTTCTATTGCTGTGATAAAATATCATGACCATAAGCAACTTGGGGAGGAAAGGATTTATTTAATCTTTCACTTCCAAGCAATAGTCCACCACTAAGGGCTATAAGGGGAGGAACTCAAGGCAGGAATCTGTAAACAGAGACTGCTTGTTCATTTCCCGACTGCTCAAACCAGAATAATCCCAAGAAACTATATTAATTACAACACTGCTTGGCCTATTAACTCAGGCTTCTTAATACTAACTCTTACATCTTAAACTCACCCATTTCTATTCATCTATATATCACCATGAGGCTGTGAGGTAAGGTTCTAGGGTGTCTGTCTCTTTTGGCAGCTACATGGAGTCTCCATGACTCCACCTGCTTTCTGTCTATATTTCTGTTTGGATTTCCCACCTGGATTTGCTCTGCTAAGCCACTGGCTGAAACAGCTTTATTCATTATCCAATGAAAGCAACACATAAACAGAAGGACACCCACATCAGGACTCTGGAAGCAGGAACTGATGCAGAAGCCGTGTGAGCCTGCTCATTATTGAATTATTCCTTATGGCTTGCTCAGTCTGCTTTTTTAGAGCATCCAGGACCACCACCCCAAGGGTCGCCCAGATCATCAATCATCAGTCAAGAAAACAGCAGAGATTTTCTCATAGGCCAATCTGGTGATGCTATCTTCTCAGTTGAGTTCCCTCTGCCCAGCTAACTCAGCAGAGATTTTCTCGTAGGCCAATCTGGTGATGGTATCTTCTCAGTTGAGTTCCCTCTGCCCAGCTAACTCAGCAGAGATTTTCTCATAGGCCAGTCTGATGATGGTATCTTCTCAGTTGAGTTCCCTCTGCCCAGCTAACTCTAGCTTGTGTCAAGTTGACGTAAATGTAGTCAGCACAAATTCCTTCATTGTAATCTATCTTTTTGTAGATTTATTTTTATTTTTGTGTATGCGTGTGTGCCAATAAGCAGGTCTGAGCACATGTGTATAACTTCCCAGAAAAAACAGAAGGCATCAGATTCCCTAGAGCGAGAATTGTAGATTGCTGCCACTGAATTGTAAACGATCACAGGAGCTGGGAACTGAACTTGGATCCTCTACCAGAATAGAACAGGCTGTTAACCACTGAACCATCTCTGCAGCAGCCCCAATTACTCTCCACTTTATACATCCAGGCAGGGTCTCTCACTGAACATAGAGATCCCCAACTGTTCTGGTATGGCTTGCCAGCCTGCTCAGGCAATATCTGCTTCCTCAATTCTGGGATTATAGGTGGGCTGCCACATCCACACAGCTTTTATGTGGGTTCCGGGGATCTGAACTCTGGTTTTCACGTTTGCACAGCAGACACTTGAACTTGCTCAGGTCTTGTGTCCACGGATGCACCTGTCTTACCACACCCCCACCATCCTGAAGCACCTACTCTGAAAGAATGAGAGTGGCCTTTTAAAGACAGTGCTCAAGTTCCCATTGGGCAGTAGCAGCCTGAAGAGCTGGGGCAAGGTCTTTCAGAAGGACACTCCACATCCACAGTTAAATTCCACCCACTCTAATTTCCCCTGCCCCCCTCACAGCACCTGCATCCTACTCCCTGCTTCCTAGAGCTGAAACTTATTTTAAGAGGAATTTCAGATTAACAGAGGGTTGTGAAGATGGTACAGACTGCACCCATAAACACCTGTATGTACGCTATCCCACCATGTACAGCAATTAACTGTAACCAGTAGCAACACTGACATTAAGCTACCTTTCCTTGTTCTTACCTCATGTCCTTTTGCTCCAGCATCTCAGCCAGAACACCCAGTGACAGTTAGGCATCATCACATCTCCTTAGGCTCTTTCCGGCTGTGAGAGTTTCCAGAATTTTTTTTGAGTGACCTTGACTGGTCTGAGGAACACTGTTCAGGTAAATTATAAGATGTTTTTCTAATGCAATTTGTCTGGTTTTGTACCATTATTGGAATGAGGTTGTGGCAAGTATGCTTCAGATCTATCCTTTGGGAAAACATCAAATACAAACTACATTATGAACCATAGCTGCCATGCTATGTATTAGAGTCCCAGAACTTTAAAAATCTTATAACTAAAATTTTGTACCTTTTGACAGATGTCACTCAGCCCGTTACCAGTATCCCAGTCCTTGTTCCTGTAATCTCAACTTTAAAAGCAAATATTGCACATAGAAATAATATTGTGTCAAATGTGTCTTCTTGTGTCTTGCTTATTTCACTTAACACAATGTTCTCCAGGCTTGTCCATATTGTTGGAAAGATTTGTTTCCATTTCACTGATTTGCATGTGTACATATTTCATGTATGTATGTGGGTGCATGTGAACATGTGTTCATAGAAGCCAGTGGTGACATTTAGTATCTTTTTAAAATATTTTTATTGTGTGTATATATATATATATATATATATATATATATATATACACATACATGTGTGCAGTACCTGCAGAGGCCAGAAGAAAACATCAGATCTCCTGGAGTTAGAGTTACAGGTGGATGTGAGTCACACGATGTTTGTGCTGGGAGCTTAACTTGTGTCTTCTTCAAAAGCAGAAATGCTTTTAGTCCCTGACTGCCTTCCCCACTTGCTTTCCACCTTAGATTTTTGAGACAAGGACTCCCACTGAGCCCTGAGGTCACTGATTCATCTAGACTGACTAGCCAGCCTTCTCCAGGAATCCTCCTGTCTCTGATTTCTGAATACTGAGACTGCAAGTGCTCGCTGCTGTGGTCTTCTGCAGATACTTACTAAGCAAGCCATCTGCAAGCCCCTTTGTTCCTCTTCTCAATCTCCACTGTCTCTCTGTCTTTTTCTCTCCTCTTTCTAATGTTGTATATGTGTATATATACACATGTATATTTGTGTATGCTTCTCATGTGTGTGTGTGCGTGTGTGCATGTGTGTGTGTGTGTGTAGCCAGAGGTTGACATTTGAGTCTTCTGGGAGTGGTGCTGCACACTTTTAATCTCAGCACTCAGGAAACATAGCAGGTGGGTCTCTGTGAGCTTGAGGTCAGCCAGAGCTGCTATACAGAGAAACCCTGTCTCGACAAACACAGAAACAAAACAGCTCTCCGAGTCTTCCTCTACCGCTCTCCACATTACTGTTTGAGATGGAGGCTCTCACTGCTCCTGAGCTGTTTCTACTAGACTGGCTGGCCAGAAGCCCCGGAGGTCCACCTGTGTCTGTCCTCTGGGACTGGAGCTACAGGCACAAACCACTGCACGTGGCTTTTTACCCAGGTGTTGAGGGATTAACCCAGGTCCTATGCTTGTGCAACAGGCACTTTGTCCACTGAGTCATCTTCCTGGGTCCCCTATTCCTCCTTGTGCATTGAGAGCTCCAGAAGATGGAAGTGGGTTATTGTCTTAGTTTTAAATGTCAACCTGACACAGCCTTAAGTGATTGGAGAAAGGAGTCTTGATAGAGATGCTATCCAGATCAGAGTGGTGTGGGGGCATGGCTGTGACGAGACCGTCTTGATTATTAAGTAGTATAGAGGGGTCTAGCCCACTGGGGGTGGCACCATTCCAATGGACATTTGGTCCTAGTCTGTATTAGAAAGCTAATGAAGACTAGTCTATGAGCGAGCCAGCAAGTAGGATTCCTCCATGGCTTCTGTTGTATTTCCTTGACCATGAGTGAGTTCCCTGGTCAAAGGCAACGCCTCATGGAATAGCAGGTAGCCCCGTGTCTTTCAGTTCCCACCTTGAGTTCCTGATCTCACTTCCATTAATGATGGACTGTGACCAGGAAGTGTAAGCAAAATAAATCCTTTCCTTCCATAAGTTGCTTTTGGTTAGAGTAGGGTAGTAAGGAATCTGTAAGACAATGCTTCTTAACTATGACATTTGGGGATCCGATCGTTTATTTCAGTGAGAGGCTGCCCTGTGTGCTTTCAGGATGCTAGGCAGAATCCCTGGTTTCTACACGCTGGATCTCAGTATCCCCCATCCAATGTGGCAACCAAAAACATCCTCAGGCATTGCCAACGGTCTCCTGATGAACTGAGTCATCTCAAATTGGGAACTACTACTGCCAAGAAAACATCCATGTGAGTCCTTTCAATTGCTCAGTGCTATCACTCAGTCACTTCCCACCTATCTGTCTTCCCCAGTGTGCAGCAAGCAAGGCACTGTTTCGGGCACTGAAGACTCAGAGAGAGGCACAGCAGCAGCAGCATCCTCACCCACACTCTCATTTCAAAGAAGGCAAGCTAGACTCTCATGGAGCTAAATCCATGCAAGGCTGTGCCAAAAATCTTTTCCTTCCTGGCACCCCCAGGGTGCATTTCCTCAGCATGGAGACAAACTCGCTGTCCCCGGGGGAGGTCTCAGCCACCATCAGCTTCTTTGCTAATGAGTTTAAGCAGTCAAAAAGTTTCTTTGCGATTCCCAGACCAGCCTGGGCTTGTCTGCTCCTAACAAGCACAGCGCTCTCATCTCTAGAGGCTACCCCAGATGAAATGGAAGCCAATTACTCCAGTCCTGTGGGGAGGAGACCTTGCTGGGCGCTCCAGGGTTAGTGGAATTCTCACCCTTGGGAAGCCATCAGGAGTTTCAACTTAATGAGCCATGTTAGCCTTAGAGAGTGCTTTGTTGTGTTCATCTAAACTGAGTTGGGGCTCTTGGAATTTCCAACTTGTGATTGCAGGTGAGAGGAATCTCCTGGGGCATTCGGGGCTTTAGAGAGCAGTTTGACATTGGCTGCAATCAGTACAGGGTGTTTGTGTTGTGTTCTGTGAGTTATCTCACCTCTCCACAGATTCTGAATATGATAGTCAACCCAGGAGTCAAGGCTGAAGATGTTATACTGGAGTTGGAATGATTTCTTGGACACACACAAATACATACACTACCAACTTCTCTCAGTTCTGTGACTTTAGTTACTATTGATGTTCTACTCATAGCTTCTCTGAATATCCTTCCATTCGTCCGTCTGTCTGTCTGTCTGTATATGTTCCCACATATCTATTTATCTTCTCCTGTGATCAACTCCTCCTGGTTTTTAAACCTACCCAGAATTTCCAAACGAAAGTCTAACAGACATCTCATAGCAAACACATGGAGGCAGAAACAGGCCCGTATGTCTCCAAATCTTCCTTCAGTTTTTTTTCTGCACAAATAAATGTTGTTATTTATCCATGCATGTACTCAGGATAAAAGCCCTTAGCACTAAACCACAATGGCTAAATGTAGAGTCATATGAGTGAGTTCAAATTCAAATCCTGGCTTTCCCACATGCTTCCTCTGAGGCTTTGTCCACCCCCCCAAATTGTCTTGTCTCAGCTTCCTCGCCTCTAAAAGTGGAATATGTAGAACCTATCTCATTGAGATTTTGTTAGGATAAATGGAGATGTGTAATGACATATGGGCAGATAAGTCATAGCATGATGCGGATAGATAGCTAGTTCATATATATATACACATATACATACATGGAAGATAGATAAGTAGGTAGAATACAAATAAATTGATAAAAGGTAAATAGATAAAGGATAGATAATAGGTAATAGATAGATATATAAAAGATAGGCAGATACATACATACATGCTGCATAAGTAGATGGTAGATAAAAAGTTAGATAGATAGATAGATAGATAGATAGATAGAGAGGCTGGCAGACAAATAAATATATATATATATAATAGATAAATAATAGGCAGATAAAAAGGAAGACTGATAGATATTAAAAAGTAAATAGGTGATAGAAGATCAAAAAAGAACAAATAGTTGGATAGACTGATATATATATATGTGATATATAGATAAAAGATAGGTGGTAGGGAATATATAGATGCCAGACAGAAGGATAAATAGGCAGAGATAAATAAATATGATACAGAAAATAGACATACAAATGGCAGATGACTGATAAATATATAAAGATAGATAAACATATACATATAGGTTGATTTGTCAAAGATGGGTAAAAACATAGAAGATATGTAGTTAGCAGATAAATAGAAGCTAGAAATGAAAGATAGATAATAGATAGAATATAGATAGAAAGGTAAATAATGGGATAGGCTGTAGACAGATATAGACTGGTATACAGAAGTTACTAGGATGCAGATAGATGATACACAGAAAGATAGAAGATAGATAAATGATAGGTAGCTATATATATCAAGTTGGATAGATGGTAGATAAATAAAGAAAGTATTAGAGTTTAAAAGAAAACCCCAGGTCAGGGAATGTATAGAATATAAATAGACTGATAGACAGAAGATAGTAGACAGGTAGAATATAGAAAGATAAATAGTAAATGATAGATGACAGATTATTATTATATTGTTATAGATAGATATGGGGCACAGATAAACATTGTGTGTTCACTATTGCCATTGTGTGTTATTTCTGTTATTTTTACCACATCAATTGTAAGACTCTCTAAGTTCACTCCATACGTATCAACTCATGGTTTGGTCTCTACATTATAATTCGAGCAAGATTTTAAAACTATCATTCAGTCTATGTCCTTCGCAGGAAAGTCCCTCAAGGACATGTTACCATGCTGAACTTCATGTACAACCCACACAATTGGGGTCCTCTCTTGGGGTTCTTAATCTTACTAATAAAATAATTTAAAAATGAACTAAACCAGAAGTTCAGGGGAAATTTTGGTAGAGTTTAAAAGAAAACCCCAGTACAGGCAAGGTGTAACCCTAAACACCTTCCTGTAGGAGAATGGAGGAAAAAAGACAAATAAATAAGTGCACACCCTTCTAAACATATGGTGGACAAGCAGCCACAGAGTTGGGAGAGAGACTTTAGCAACAAAGAAAGCCCAAACTTTTGGGGGAGTCCAAAGTGTTAAAGGAAGCTTGCTAGAAAAGGAGAAGTTCCATTTTTAAAGCAGGCAGACCTCTAAAATGGCATGGTTGCAGCCTTGTAAGCTGCGGTGCTAGTGCTGGGGATTCTGGGGAAGAAAGACACAGCACCTCATTTGAGGACTAAATTATTCTGCCCATTTCTTTAATGCCTCTCAAGGTGAGTCCACGTTCCTGGAGGTGCCCCTTGGCTTGGTGATTGATCTAGCCCAAGTGGAATGTTAGGCTCTGCCCAGTCAAGATATTTAGATTATTATTTTTGACTGGGGAGTGTTTTCTCTTAACTGGTGTGAACTTTTATGGCTCATAAACATACACATTTTATGTAGTAAAGGA
Source organism: Ellobius talpinus (assembly GCA_001685095.1). Lineage (NCBI taxonomy): Eukaryota > Metazoa > Chordata > Mammalia > Rodentia > Cricetidae > Ellobius > Ellobius talpinus. The sequence goes on along the minus strand of LOJH01036874.1, from coordinate 1,647 downwards.
CTATTAGAATGCAATAAGAAAATGGCAGTGTCTTAGGCACTGTTCTATCACTGTGAAGAGACACTGTGACCATGATAACTCTTATAAAAGAAAGCACTTAATTGGGGCTGGCTTACAGTTTCAGAGGTTTAGTGCATTATCATCATGGCAGCGAGCATGGAAGCATGCAGGCAGACATGGTGCTAGAGAAGTCAAGAGTTCTACATTTGGATCCACAGGCATCAGGAAGAGAGAGATGACACTGGGCATGACTTGAGCATTTGAAACCTCAAAGCCCATGCTCAGTGGCACATTTCCTCCATCAAGGCCACACCTACTCCAACAAGATAACACCTCCTAATCCCTCTTGTCAAGTACCACCACTCACTAAAGACCATATGTTCAAATATATGAGCCTATGGGGGCCATTCCAATTACCATAGGTAGAAAACCAAATTAAAGAGTAGGCAAAAGATTTGAATACACTATAATGAGATTGCTTTGTGGGTAAAAGTGACTGTGACCAACCTTGATGATCTATCTGAGTTCAATCCCCAGAACATAGATGGTAGAATTAGAGCACCAACTCCCACAAGTTATCTTCTGACCCCCACACACATACAGTGTGGCACATGCACACACTCTCACACATACATAAAGAAAATGTAATAAAATTAGTAAAAGAGTGCTCACTTTGGCAGCACATATACCACAACTGGAACGATACAGGAAAAAATAGCATGGCCCTGCGCAAGGGTGACACTCAAATCCAAGAAGTGTTCCATAGTTCTAGCACCCAAGGTTCAGCATCTTGTTACTTCATGTGTCCTGCAGCACAGATGTCATCATGTTGCTCTGAAGAAACAATGAACAAAGTAAAATGGAGAGGAGGCTGCAGAATATGCCGAACTTTTGGCCAAGAGGATGAAGGAAGCCAAAGAAAAGTGCCAGGAACAGATCACCAAGAGACATAAATTGTTCTTGCTGAGAGCTGCTACTTCTAAGTCTGAGCCCAGTCAAAAATAAGTCTTTAATGGTAATAAATAAATAACCATATCTTGAAAAAATTAATAAAATAAAGTAGCCATTAACAAGAAAGGATCTTTAGGCAATAATAAGTAAGTAAAGGCAGCAATTGCTTTTATTATTAAGGAAGATTAATTAAAGATAAAAACACAAGGGGCTGGAGAGATGGCTCAGAGGTTAAGAGCATTGCCTGCTCTTCCAA
>LOJH01036872.1:0-12623 GCA_001685095.1 Ellobius talpinus | reverse complement strand
TATCTATCTATCTATCATCTATCTATCTATCATCTCCTACTTATCTGTGTGCATATTTGGAGGAGTGGGTGTGCCATGGGTTGTGTGTGGAGGACAGAGGACAGCTGGGAGTGGCTCTCTTGTCCCACCTTCCTGGTCCTGAGGCTCCAGCTCAGGTTGTCAGGCTTAGCAGCAGGCATGGTACCATGGAGGCATCGTGCCAGTCCCACCATGCTTATCTCACGGTGACAGATCGTCTTGCTCACATTTATTGTGACTGCGGATGTGTTTTGATTCACTTCTATAACTTTCATTTGCATTTTCTGTAAATCATGCTTTTTTTTTTTTCTTGGTACCCTCTCTTGCCTTTCCCTTTACTGGATCAACGATATTTTTGGTTTGTTTTTGTTGTTGGTTTGTTTGTTTTTGTACTCCCCTAACTGTCATTTCTCTTAGTTCTTACCCAATCTATTTTTTTACTTGACTTGTAAAACTCTAAACTTAGTATTTTTTTCTTTTTTAGCATGTTTTTTTCATTTATTTTACATACCAACCACAGTTTCCTCTCCCTCCGACTTTCACCCACCCCCTCCCCACTTGCTCCTCCCCCATCTCCATTCAGACAGGGCAGGCCTCCCTGGGCTTGCAAAAAGCCTGCCATGTCAGGCTGAGGTATCTCCTCCCCCTGCATAAAGGCTGGCCAGCCGCAGAAGATCATAGCCCAGCAGTCCCAGTTCACCCTCATTCTTACTTTCCACTGCCTGTCTTTTCTGTTTAATATTTTTATTTAATATTTTAGTTCTTTTTCTTGTAACATTTACTTCTTGCTGGCTGCAGAGAGGGTGGATTCATAGTTACTCATGGGCTCACCACTTACCACAAGGAAAACACTCTCCACAGACCACTTCTTCTTTTGGGGTTCGTTTCCTTCCTTCCTTTACCTTCTTTTAAAATTGGGGCTTAGTCTTCACTAAAAAGAAAAATAACTCCCAGTTTGCAATACTTCTTTGGATGGAAATTAAATTCTGGCTTGCTTAGCATTTGTCTTCATGATTTGGGAATGCTGTTTTATTTTCTCCTGGCCTCTGTTGCTGCTGAGAAGTCTGTGATCAGATCAACTCATCTGTCTTTTCTCATTAATTAGTGATGCTGCCTGTTCTTCTTAAAAACTTCAATTTGTGAATACGGAGGTGTACAGTCAGCGCAATTGCTTGAACTTCTTGAGTCTGGAAAATCATGATGGCCCCAATTCGGTAAAACATCGAATCATTCCTTTCTGAAGGTGTCTCCCTCTGCCTTTGTATCTAGTCTTGCTTTCTATGTCTGACTACAAACAAGCGGAATTTTTTTCATGCTCATGTTCATCTCTCTTGACCTCCTTTTCACATCCCCGCCCCTTTCTTTCACTGTAGCAGAATGAATTCCCCAGATGTGCCTTTCGGTTCCTTAAGTCTATCTCCAGCTGTTTTCAAAACTCGAGTGCTTTACTTTGGAGTTCAACAAGTCAAGTTCTCACTTTTATTTCTTTTAGAATGACCTCGTGTCTTTTAGAAGCAAGAAGATGAACTCAGGGTGAACAGAAGGTAAATTAAACCTCAACTTGCCCACTGAAAATCCACTGCCTTTTTCAGTGAAAACCTGACAGGCTTTACACATAGTCTAATCATCATTAGGTAATTAGGCATCTTGTGGTTAGTTGTTGGAAAATATATTCTTTTAGGACTGCAATGTGCTGTTTATTACGATCATAACATCCCTGAGCGTCACTTGACATTAACATTTCTCTTTCCAATGCTTGAGTTTTCCCAGTTAGGAAGTCTAAAGTGTCAGAGAGGCATCTAGACGTTCGGGGCTTCTTTTTCTTATCTGAGGCTGTATCCATTCCTTAGACATCGTGATACAACATTGTTATCTACACAGTTCATGCTTAAGGACCATGCGATTAAGGTACAAAAAAAAATAATTGCAAAGGTTTCATGATATTTTCGGTGAGTTTATCTACCATTTTGTGTTAGTCACATTTGCGGCTCTCCTGGGGTGCGTGTGGCCTGGGACCATGGTTTGAACACACCTGGAGGAGGTTAGAACAAAAGAAAGGTGTGATGCTATCTGTGATGCCATCTTGACTGACTTTGGATCTTTGGTCCCAAATATTCTGTTGCTGTGTCTTTCTCTCACACGAGACTTTTCTGGGCTTCTTATCATTTACCCACGTCACCCCAGGATCAAGCTACCTGAAGTTACCTCAGAGGATAGTATCTCATTGGTAGAGGGTTGCTCACCCCTTCCTACTCAGTATAGGTCTCATGCAGTGCCCTCACGAATCACTTTGCCCTAAGAAGGACCAAGAAGGACCCTGCAGCAAAGCCTCCTTCAAATCTGCTTCAGGTTGAAAGATCTTCACAGAAACACTAACCTCTCTATTTCCCCAAGACAGCATCCTCACTCGCTGATGGAGTCTCCCCACCACTATGTTCTGCTGTCTCATAGGCACAAGCTGGTCTTATGTCCACTCAGAGACTAGCACAGCATAGCTCGTATTTTAACACACTGTAGCACACAGATAAGGTCTGACAGCCTAGCGGAGTGAAGATTCTTGTCCCCACAGCCCAGGCACACTGAGTAAGAATCTGCTCTGTGAACAGGAGACGGGATCACATACTGGACACTGGCTCCTTCCTGCTTCTCTTCAAGACAGTGTCCCACCAATTTTTTATATGTTTGGTTCACAATATTTGCTAAATTCTGTACTGATATCTTTGTTGGTTCATGGGTTTTTATATGCATGAACTTAATTTGCAAATATCTGGGGATTTTCTATATTTCTAAATTTTGTTTCCACTTTACCTTACTGCAAATTTGGCCAGAGAATAATTTTAACCCTTAGGTGTATTGAAAGTCATTTTTTGATTCAAAATGTGGTCTGTTTTGATGGCTGTTGCATGTATGTGTGTTTTGGTGATTGTTTCATGTGTGTGTATTTTGTAGTTGATACTGTTTCATGAATGCCAATTAGGCTAAATCAAGTACTCTATACGCTGACTTTTGCCTGCTTTTACTATCAGTTACTAAGAATAGCCAGAATCACCAATGATAGTTACAGGTATTTTATTTATTCCTTTAGTGAATTTTTATCTCATGTATTTTGAAAGTCTGTTATTTGATGAGTTGATCCTTTTGTTTTCACTAAATAACACAGTGTTTCTCTGATAACAAGGTCACTTTAAATAACACAGTGTTTCTCTGATAACAAGGTCACTTTAAATGATTATTGGATATCAGTTCTGTCAATTATCATTGCACTCGGAAGCAGACACTGTTTATAGTTGTGGAGACTGAGTAAAATTGAAGTTTAATTAGTAAATACTGTAGAAAACACTGTGTAGGGTTTTTTGTTTGCTTTTGTTGCTCAAGACAGGATTTCTCTGTGTAGCTCTGGCCGTCTTGGAACTTGCTCTGTAGATCAGTTAGCCTTAAACTCAGAGATTTGCCTGTCTTTGCCTCCCACATGCTGGATTAGAGCACGTACCACCATGTTTGGTGACACTGAGACTTTTGAACTTCACTGTGAGGCTTGGGAATCATAGCTACCTTAAGTAATATTTCTATGATAAAGCCATATAATAGTTTTTAATTTTTATTTTCTGGTTTTCAATTTTGTTATTTGTTTATTCTCAAATACTCAGATTTTTATGTTTCTTACTTTTTTATCTTCCCCCCATTATGATTTATTCCCATTACTTCTGATCTGATCACAACACAACATAATCAAACTAAGCCACATCTAAGTAATTAAAATAAAACTGAGATGTGAACCTCCTAGAAAAGCTTCTGTTAAAGCAAGGTAATTCATAATGACTACTTTTTGTTGGTGGTGGCAAGAAAACTATTAATAATACCAAAACAAAGCATGAACTTATGTGATACCATTGTTACAATGTTTTATTTTCAATATTACAGAATCCCACTTTATTTGATTTTTAATTTCAACATTTTTTACATTAAAGAGAACACAAAAAACTGCTTAACTATTGACTGCCATTTCAAACGAATCAGCTCTGCATTTTAAGTGGACCAAAGAGCAACAGCTCAGATTGTTTTTATAGTGTATTCATGACAATCTGCTGTGTTATTATTCAAATTACACAAGAACATTAAATATTAATTTGGCCAAGATCCATCAGATCTAACCTTTAAAAAAAAGTCAATCCCAGAGACAAGAATGTCGGGATCATGTTACCACTTTCTGTTGCAAAACAAGGGGAAACATTGAGTACATAGGAGGCAGAAAACTCTAGCAGGGGTTATTTACAAGTATTTCCCTTTTCTCTTTTAGGTTTACCAGAATAAATATTTGCACAGCTGAAAGTGTTGCTAGTAGCAGGTTCTTGTTGACTGCCCCGGGGAAGGCAAATATCTAGTCATAGCTGGAGCATGAGGTTTGGGAGAAGACAGCTCATTATATAAGGTATATGTGGCTATTGTCCGGACATGGCTTCATTTTTGAGTGAACCCTTAGCAACGTGTAGTCATTAGCTATACCATTCTTTCTTAAAGATTTTTTGGTATGATGCATACACTTCTTAGACTGAACACTTAGGCCCGCAAATGCAGCGCTGTTTTTGCTGCCCTGGACCTGGAATCTCTCTTGCCTCCCTTTTTTCTGTCCCTGGCATGATTTGTCGCTCTCTGGCAAACTAAGGCAAGGTCAGCAGTTCATCCCACATCCCCTCACGCTGTGGCATTCAACTTCTGAAGTGACGTTGCAGTGTTAGACGCTGGTAAGCAGCCAATGGGTTATGTATGGCATGTTCCCTTCATTCTTCTGAGAATCAATCCCTCCTCCTAATCTTTGGGTTCTGGTCTCCGTCCCCCATTGCATCTGCTGCCTGCATCCAGGTCTTCATTGGCAGCAGATAGCTGTCTTCCGTGCTACTTTCTATCACTCCTGGGACCCACAGAAACCCCAGACAGTGGGTTGGCCTTCCCTGGACTAGTCTGCCATGTTGCCAGTTTGCATAGCGCTATGCCGTGAGACACACACTCACAGTGTGTCCTGCTGAAGCTGCAGTGGGAAGGCAGGGCACACTTCTTACTCTCTGTCTAAATCAGGACCAAGTAGACTGTGCTGTGATGGCCAACCAGTGTTTCCCAAATGTCGGTAGCTGAGGAAGTCAGTTTGAAGCCCCTTGGTTCCATGGCTTCTTCGTCCCTGGATTTAGGCAGGAACTGATATAGACAGATAAAAGACAGATGTTGCCAGGCTAAGGGAAAGAGAATAAAATGAGTTCTGTGTAGGTTAATAAAACTCAACCCCCCCCCACACCCTTTTGCCACAGCAAGTCTGATGGGGGAAGCTTGACAGCAATCCATGAAGAAGTTTGGTTTTATCCTAGGATAACACAGAGACTCTGTTAAAACACAATCCACCATATGAGTCCCATGTTCCTAAACTTAAGGGGGTTAGGGGTTGTCAGTCTCTTAGATAACTGGCGGTGAGGTGTTAGTGGTCATGTGGCCACAGTTTTTATGATTCTTTTTTGCGTTTCTTTCTCACATCAAATTCTCTTCCACAGTGAAGGAAGCTGTCTTGGGCTCAGGAGAGATGGCTTGCTCTTCATTTCGTCCCTGTCGTGGATTAAAGCCCTGGCCTTTGCACCTCCGGAGAACTTGACTTTTGCAAACCATAGACCTGGTTTTAAGATTTTTTTTTTCCTGCTGGAATTGGGGCAATCTCCCTGTAACATAGCAGCTGTGGATAGGATGTGTTTGTTCTTTCTGCTTTTTTTTTCTCTGATGATTTGTTGTTCATTTGTTGCCTTTGTATTTCGTGTTTCCCCAGGGCTTGGTGGGACCGAAGAGTCCTAGGGAAGCCAAAGACAGCCAATCAAAGGAGAGGACAGTGTGAGCTCTTCACCACTGGGAAGCAGGGAAGTGGCTGCCAAGATAAAGCCTGCATGGGGGGCCGTTGTCCGAGATAATTTCTGAAGCGTGCTTCCTTTGGTGGTGGTGGGTTGTCCTCTCTTGTGCGCAGTCACCAAGATTGACTAATCTATAAAGGGTCTTTCCTTTGGGGATTGCAGATCGCGTGACAAGGCTCTTGTTAAACACAGGTGTACTACACCAGTCCTCAAGGGGCATCAGAGGGAAGTAGCAGATGGGTAAGACAGGAAGTTCAGCTCAGGGATTGGTTTCATGATGAGTTTAAAAGGCCATGAGCTGTCATTTTCTCATCAGACTCTTTCTCTTCTTATACATTGTTTAATCCAAGTATTGGGTTCCACCCTGACACTTCCTACACACTCGAATTTTCTTCATAATCGTGTGTATTTGAAAAGGAGCGACTGTTTATTTTCAGTTTTCTACTCCTGCATGGATTTTCTTGGGAAGATGCAAAGAAAAATTTATCTATATTCATCCAGAGAAATCAGGATAGGCCTCAGAAAGGGTTCCAGCTTGGAGAACCAACGAGTTTATTGGGTTTACTATAGGAACCAACGTGACTAAGGACAGCTTCAATGGAAAGTCCCCTGCGCAACCGATAGGCACCTGAACCATAGGAAAATCCCCTCCCCAAGCCACTCATTTACTTCTTATATTATTTAAACAAAGTCTAGGGAGAAGAGAGTCTCAGGCAGGTCTCATCCAGGCTGTTGAGTCCCAGGGATCTCATGAGCTCCCTTCTTTCCACAAGAGCTTGTAAATGGGCTCAATCCCATGATTCTATGAGGGTGTCGTGAGGGTAGAGACAGCTGCTGATTCGTGTACAGTTTTCATGAAAAGATCTATATAACATCTATCTATCTATCTATCTATCTATCTATCTATCTATCTATCTATCTATCCTTCTTACTGTCTGTCTGTCTGTCTATTCAAATATTTAAGAAGTAACACACACACACACACAATCCTACCTCTGAATTACATCAGTTCACACAAAAGGGGCATTGATTCACAGTATTTATTCATTCAAAAATCACATGATAAAAGCAAATAAAATTAATTGTATAGTTCAGTATTCTGCCTTTTATTTAAAAAATCACATAAAGTGATAAATATATTCATTATCTGTTCTAGGAAGCATGATTGTTATGCCTGTATACTGGTCTATTATGTTGTTGAATGGAAATACATTTGAAGAGTTTCTCACTGCAGCTTTCATTTGGTATTTGTGTTGGTTGTAGCATATTAATTACGTCCATCATCCTGAAACGCTTACATGTATGTTGAGGCCTTCATGAGTCTGTAGTGGAGGTGTCTGTGGGATAACACCCTAACGATAAAGTACACAGTCAAACAGTGTGAACTTGGATGCGTCTATAGTGGAGGTGTCTGTGGGATAACACCCTAACGATAAAGTACACAGTCAAACAGTGTGAACTTGGATGGATTTCTTGATTATGCCCTAGTTTCCCCTTAGGTAGACCTCATAGGCTATAACACTGTGCCATTGTTACTTTATACATGTATGGATGCAAAAAGAGGCCAGAGAAACAATGCTTTGTTACCACTTCTAATCTTCCTTTTGTGATTATTGAGTTTTTGGACTTACTTAAGCACAAAACAATTATTTTCCATTATTCTTTTGTGTATCTGTAAAGGAGAAGTTGGAGCCTTGGCTAAAGTATTCACACCTAAGGTTCCCCATTTTTCTGAGTGAGCGTACAGGTCTGCACATCCGTTGATTGACTGGCACCGTCAGAGGCCTTGTGATGCAGCCTTAAGAACAAGAAAAAAGCAATTCTTCTGCTCTAAGATTTCCTTCCAGTCCCTGACTTCCATACCTAAAACCTTCACTCTGTGGCAGTGACCATAGGGCCACATTGCTGCTTAGTTAGCACTGACCATAAGGGACACCTCACTTAAACATGTCCCTCAGAGAACGAGTGTACTGTCCTACAGACTGCCCACCAGAATCATCAAACTAATTTGTACTCCCGCCAGCAAGGCCTAAAGTTATGGTCTCCCTTTAAATCCTAGTCTGTCGTGGGGAACCTCCAAGATCAATCTCTGCCTTCTTCACCTTGGCTAGGAAAAGGAGCCCGCCTACATATCTATCAGCAGTCAATGTACAAAGAAATACGGTAGATGTTAACAACGTGATGGAAGTTTATTCAGCTGTAAAGAAAAATGAAAGCATGACACCTGCCCGAAACGGGATGGAACTGGAAACTACTATGCTAAGCAATGCCTCTCAAACTTAGGAAGACCAATGCCACAGACTATCTCTCCTGTGTAGATCCTGGATTTTGGTTTTTATGTATGTGCGGGGTATAAGTCATGAAACTAACCCCATGATATAAAAGCAGAATGGGGACGACCAGGAAAGAGAGGAGGTCAATGGGAGGAGTGTAGGGAGATGGGGGAGGGAGGTATGAGAAGAGGAGCTATTGAAAGGCTGTATGGACAAGCTATAATCAAGCCCATATTTCTAAACTTAAAATAACTATTAATATTTTTATAATTATTTTGTGGCTGTTTGGATAAATTATTTTGTAAAGACTTATATTTATTTTTATTTATGTGTATGTGTCTGCATGCATTTATGTCATTTGCATGCAGGCACCCAAGTAGGCCGGAAGAGGGAATTGGATCATCTGGAGTCGGAGTTATAGGTGGTTGTAAACCATTTTACATAAGGGCTGGAAACCAAACTCCAGTCCTCGGGAAGAGCAGCAAGTGCTCCCAGCTGCTACACATCTCTGGGCCCTGTATGATTCATTCTTTATGTATGTGACCCTTCCCATGCTAAAGATCTACACCACCAATGACTTGTATCAACATCAGGATGGTCTTACTTTCGTTGATTCAAGGGGCCAACTTCTTCAAATACAAATACCTTAATTTCCAACAGGATCTGTAACTAGACTAGCTATTGTTTTTTTCAAAATTATTAATTTGAGAATCTTGTACAGTATATTATGATCATCGTCACCCTCCCCGACTCCTTCCACTCTCCCTTCCCACTCACCCAACTTTGTGTCCTCTTTTTTTTGCTGTTCCTTTTGTAACCATCAAGTCTAGCTTGTACTCCCTATATGTTCTCAGATGTGTGGCCTTCCACTGGGCATGGATGACTGCCATGGAGTACAGCCTTCAAGTCAACTGTCTCCCTCTCCCTCCCATCACCTACCAAAGCTCCTACCTCCTCAGCGAGGGGCGGAGCTTCATGCCCACCTCCCCTCCCTGTGCTGGGATTCGGTCAGGCTTGAGCTTGCATGGGTCTTATGCCTACTCAAGGCTGTGAGTTCACACAAGCAACTGCTCTGCTGTATCCAGAAGATGCTGTTTCCCTGCAGTCATCCATGAAATCTGCCTCTCTCCGCCTGTGTTCCCCATTTCCTGCAAAGATCTCTGACCCTTGGCAGGAAGGGATGTGACATGACTGTCTCATTTAGGGTTGAGAATCCAGCAGTTTCCCAGTCTTTTCACGTCTCTGTGCTTTATGCCAGCTCCTGCACATAGAAGCCTCTCTGATAAGTTCCAATGGGATACTTTTTTTTTAGCAATTGATTAATATGATTATGTAATTTAGCAAACAAATATATACTTTTGCAAATGAATTATGGTTGGACCTGAATTGTCCTGGGCAAACTGGTACATAGGCCATTCTGTGTAGGATCACTTTAAATGTATTTTCATATCTGATAGCAAAAAATTCTCCCCACTACTTATTTTTCATATTGCTCACTTTTGGGAGCAAAACTACATAAAGTGATATTCAGATAACCATGAATGAAGTTTTTACTCCATATATAAATAAAGTTCTTCATATGGAATATTGTTTTCTCAGTATAAATGGGCATGTGTTCATTTTGACTTTTGGGTTTGGGGAATTTATGGTCACCCCTATGATTGTCTTGTTAGCATGAGGCTGAGACATTCTGCACAGGGCCACCTGCTCTGCTTACATCATGACATCAGAACCTTCTAGCTAACCCTGCTTCCAGGTACCACTTACAGCTTTCCCTTTATTCAGCTTTCTCACAGTCTGCCTGGGGCTGGAGGCAGCCTCTTTGCTAATTAGTTCAGGCAGTGAATTTCGACACAGCCTCAGTTCAGATTGTTCCCGAAGTGAAGGGCGTGTGAATTCTTGCCCGTACAATTGCAGGTCCAAGAGGGGATGGAGGAACACAGGCCTCTTTCCATAAACCAGGCAGGAAAGTCATCCTCGGATCCCACCTGCTTCTCCTCATGGCAAAGGGCTGTTATTGTTGTTTATTAACAGTTAACAATTAACTTATCTTGTAACACTTACATTATAGCATGAAGATGCGTGGGATGGAGAGGGCACAGCTCCTTCAAGGCTGCAGTCCAACCCCCCTCTTTCCTCTATGAAGCAATGCTATAACTCTTTGCTTTCCCAGGATTTAAGAACACAAGGAAGCTTAGTGAGTGTTTGTTTAAAAGGTTTTGAATGACTTTCCAGCCAGTAGCCATCACTGGGCTTGCCATTTGTGGTATTAGTTTTAATTTGTTTTTGCTAAGTGGTACTAATTTTATTTTGTTTTTCACTAGTAAAAACATTCGGTAAAGAAGTGATACATCCCTAATCCAACAAGGGCCTAAGGTTCTAGTGGCTAATCCTTGAGCTTAAGGGCCAGTGGTTTTTTGTTTTGTTTTGTTGAGGGGAGAGTGCACCATCTTTGCTTTGTCTTTCCATTTTCTCCTATCCCTTTCTAGGTCATGACCCCTGCTCTTGTCTGGCTATGTCTCCCTGTGCCTTCACTTCACACCTGACCCCATTTGTTAGAAACTGGGGCCAGCTAGAATGGCATTCTCCTTTGATACCGGTTAACACGTCCCTTTTGTTTGCTCTCATCTGAAGGATTCCTTGCTAACACTAGCCACACCTGACTCCACAGCATCAAGGTTCTCTAGGTCAACTGTGGTTTGGATTTTCCATGCAGAGGCAGGCTGCAAGTGGAGTTACTCTTAGTTCAGCTTAGCTCACCAGCTTGATATCTATGACATTTACGGAGTAAAGGAACTCTGAGCGTTGCTGTTTGAGGCTTTCACATTGCCCTTGGGCATCTTGGTGTGTGAGTGGCCCTGCTTACTCTTTCTACTCGATTCATATGCTCCGTGTGCAAGCTTCCTTCTGATTCTAGTAATGAGTGTTCCTCTATCCTGTTCGAATGCAAGATACTGTAGTGCTTTGCTGAATTACAGATGAAATAACAATAGATCGCACATGCTGGTAAAAATCTAGCCATACTCCTGTGACCGAGGCCCATGAGACTCTCACTGTTTAATAGGTGAGATACACTGGGTGAATAAAATGTTATTAAAACACTGTCTTCAGAGATCAAAATTCTGTTTTTCAAAAAAAGAGAAAGGATTTGTGTGTATATGTAAGTTGGAAGAGGGGAGTTGGATCCCCAGGAATTGGAAATAAGAAAGATTTTGAGCCACGTGACATGGGTGCTGGGAACAGAAGTCAGGACCGCTGGAAAAGTAAGACTGTCTCGTGGCCACCTGTCAGTCCCATTGGCCCTCATGGTCACAGGCTGTCTCCTAGAAGGTGGCTTCATTAATTCATTCATTCATTGTGTGTGTGTGTGTGTGTGTGTGTGTGTACGTGGGTGTAGAGGCCAGAGCCTGACCTTCAGTGTCTTCCTCAATTGCTCTCCGCCTCGTGTTTGGAGGCAGGGTCTGCCACTGAACCGGGAGCTCACCAGTGGGCCAGGTTGGCTAGCCAGCAAGCCCCAGGGGTGGATCCAGTCCTCCTGTCTGCATCTTTCCAGCATGGGGCTTGGAGGTGGATACAGCACAGATAGCTCTTTACATAGGGGCTGAGGATCAAACGCAGACTGTCTTGTGACTTTCCCAACTGAGCCATCAATGGGCACAGAAGGGCCCCATTAAATGTGCATGATGGAACGAATAGCAAAACCCGAACCCACACTCTAGACATTTCCCGAGAGTCTGAGGCTGAGTAGAAAGGATTTTTCACCCCATGGCATTTTCTTGAAAAGTTACCAGGAAGACCCACCTTCTAGCAAGCTGTGACCCGGACTTTGTTTTCCAGCACAGAGAGCTAAGCCTTTAGACTCTGCTTTCCTTTGCAAAGTCTTTGCCAAAGGTGGGTCAGTTTTGAAACAGCTTATCCAGTGCTATTCACTGCAGGAGGCCATAAAGACTCCCACAAGAAGCTCAGATAGACATTGTTTCCTGTTGTAACACAAAGGTAAATGTTCTTCGCCTCTGGCATTGACTGAACTCTAGGGTGACTTTGGGGTTCAGGCTTTAGGGTATCAGGTCTGATCCTGGCAGTGAGCCTGCCTCCCAAGGGTGGTGGCCTTGTGTTATGCTTCCCAGCAGCCGCCTCAAACAGGTATCTTTCCTCAGAGTTGAGAGAGCGTTTCAGTTCCGGGGATCGCTCTGAGGTAAGGCTCTCTTTGGAGGGCTCCTACTTGCTACTGGCCCTTTAGGAAGCCTTAGATGGCCTCTCCAAGCCGGCTAAGCACATGGGCACTAAGTCCCTAGCCAAGCAGATGCCTCCCGGGGCCGCCCGAGCTCTCTGCGGCGCAGATCCGAGCCTGGCCGGCGGGGGGCGCTCGCCCGTGGGAACTTGCAGAGGCACCGAGCCGGGCGGGACCGGGCCGCCCCGCCACCTCCACCCCCTGGACTGGCAATGTTGC
>LOJH01036870.1:2556-15409 GCA_001685095.1 Ellobius talpinus | reverse complement strand
AGGGGTTGGTCCACCCACTGAGACAGTGTGCCTGTTCTAATGGGCGCTCACCAAATCCAGCTGGACCAGGACTGAATGAGTATGCCATCAAACTGGCCTCTCTGAATTTGGCTGACAATGGGAGCTGATGGAGAAGCCATTGATAAAGGCACTGGGACTTGTTTCTACTGCCTGTACTGGCTTTTGGGACCCTAGTCTATTTGGATGCAAAGCTTCCTAGGCCTGGATGTAGGGGGGAGGGCCTTGGACTTCCCACAGGGCCGGGTTCCCTGCCCTCTCTTAAGAAGGGAGGGGGAGGGAGGAGGGGGAGTGGGGGACCGACTGGGAGGGGAATGGGAGGAGGGGAGGAAGTGTAAATTTTTTAATGAAAATAAATAAATAAATAAATAAATAAAAAGAATGCCATGTTTAAGAACCAGTTATTTTTCACACACCAACTTGTGCATTGCTTACCCTTAGTTTTTTTTTAGTTCTTTACACCTTCCTTTCTCAAATTTTTTTATTTATGTTTATATTTGGGACTTAAATGTCAAATTAAACTTCTAGGTCTGAAGTGGTTTGGTGAAGAGCTAGGACAATAGCAGTTTGGTAATAATTGCTAACACAGAAATCACTAGGTTTTACAAGAAGTGATTCTCTTGGCACAAGGCTGATTGTCTTCTCTGATGAGGTATTAGGTGCTATAAAATATTACAGTGGGATAGTGGACTGTATGGAAAGAGACTGTAACTGATACTCTATAATAGCCTTGCTTTTAATATGAGTCAACTGGACATGATTCTACAAGTATTTGATATGCTTTCCCTAAGCAAGTAGATGAGAGGATAGAGTTCAAGGAAAGAAATTGAAGTGCTATGGTCATCAGGATCATATGTACATATATCCGTAAGAGGAAGCCAACTTCAGATAAACAGTCTATAAGCATACAATGAGGGCATGTTCTAATCATGATTTTCTTGGTGATCAGCTACTAATCTTGGTAAAATGGCTTAAACTTAATTGCTTTGGGGCTTAGTTTCATTGGTGACATTATTATTTCCCTGTCATATCTCCATGCCCTCTCAAATCAGTAAGTAGTTCTCTATTGAGTTTATCCCTGCATGGTTTGTCTTGGTGCTTCCCCAAGTGAGGAGTTACAATCATGTTGATGTCAGGTGGGCTGTGAACTTGCTCTGGGCAATGAACCAAGGGTGGATGTGATGTTTAAATCCAGTAGGAACCTCGTGACCTTTGCCATTACTGCTTTTAGTCTGCATCAAGAGCCCTATGTACTACTAAGGGGGTAATAATCACAAAGAGAGAAAGATGCCAATCAAGATTTCTCTTCTGGTGTATTTTAAATTTCCAGGCTGTTACAAAGTTTATTCACCCATTAAGGGAAGTAGAGTTGATGGTTTTATGAGTCATAATAAAAAATCCAAATAAAACACAAAAGTGTTCCTTGCTCTTGATCCCTTATGAGAGGTAGTCATTCACAATTTCCACACTCGACTATTGTCAATGCTACCAATTGACAGTCTGGGTCAGCAAGATTAGCAACTATCTTCTCATAGAAATGTAATAATTAAGAAGGTTCCAACTACAGTTGATAAGGTAGACTTATGAATAGAAAAATCCCACGCTCTCTAGATAATATTTTATGAAATAAAGTTCTGCTAAGAACTTGCTCAGGAAAAGGCTAGACAGCTTCAAAGTTAGATTTTGAAGAAGGGAGAACTAATGACTGTTTGACAGGTTGAAAAAGTCATACTTGACAGTTGGTTAGAGCTGTTTTACGAAGACTTAGATGTTCTGCTTTATTGAATGTCACGCAGCAGAACGGAATGATCAGTCAAATAGCTTCCCTTATTTAAAACCATCAAAATTTTCATTTAGAAGTATGGAGTAGTTTTAATCAAATGATGATCCCTAATATTCTTTACAACTCAAAACTCCTGTGATATATGAACTCAAATCACTTGTTCAGGGTTAATGGAAGGCAGAATTTCAGTTCTGTGTTTTTACTCCTAAGTCCAGTCAGCAAACCTACCTTGAAGTTCCAGGGGTGAAATAGAGGTATGGTGAAGTCATCCTAAAACTTCTGAAGTGTTAACATGATTAATGAATGATACACACTACTGATTGCAATCCCTCACACCTTTCCTTCGCAACAAGTAAAATCAGACAATTTACTTTTCATAGGGAGACTGTTAAATGGTGAGGATGGCAATTCTATCTAATTTCAGGAATATAAAAAAGAAGTAGGTTTGTCAACAACCATAAAGAGTACTTTTTAAATTTGAGTTTCGATTAAAACAATAATATCTTAGTGTTGGTATATCTAAATTTTTCATAGATCCCTTAACAACTTGTTTGATTAAATTGAGTCAGTCATTTTCAGTTATACGTTTTTAGTCTAACTATGAAGATAAATTCTCTTCATTTTTCAGTTTACGGTTTGTGGGTGATGTGATGGTTAATACCATGTGTCAACCTGACTTTGTGACAGTACTCAGATATTTGGCTAAATGTTCTTTCTAGGTGTGTGTGAGGATGTTTCTGTATGTGATAGGCATTTGTATCAAAATTCTGAGCAAACCATGTCTTTCCCCTGAAGAATGGGCTGAACCCAGCCTAACATCCCACTAGATAACAACGGGATGAGTAGCAGAGCATTCACTCTGTCTGGTTGGACTGCAGGACACCAGGCCAGCCATCCTCTCATACCTTCTGACTTGGACTCAGCAACTGTGGGATGTGAGGGCATGAAGAATCAGTTCCTGAGATGACAGTTCAGGGGGACAGTGAGGGCAGAGTCAGTGGATATGTCCAGAGAGGAGGCTTGGAACCCTCACTGAAATGGTGCTAAAGAGTTCAGGCTCATGATTCTGGGATCAATCAAATGTGAGAAGGCCAGGAAAAGTTTGAAGGGAAGAATCTAGGCAAGGCCTCTGAACAACAGCCCTGGCTTTCGCAGTCGGGAAATTTGTGCTAAGCAACTGCTGATTGAGTGAGAAGGATCTTCCACAGACTCATGGTTTCTGATTTTAGTGGGGACCTCGGGACCATCAACAATCTTACATTAACCTAGACATCTCTTTCATTCTGTGTTTATTGTAAACCATTAGCTGTCTCTTCCAGCACAGCCATTTTCCACAACTGTTAAAAGATGCTTCTGCCTTCCACGTCACTGAGCCCTTTACCATCAGTTGCTGCATTTGTTCCTCTTTAGCAGCAGCTCCATGACACTGTCTGTGTTTGTTCCCCTTCTTTCCTGGGACTGAAAAGGGAAAAACTTTCTCCACCTCTAGTTTCTTACTCTTTTTTGAAATCCAGCGTGTCCCACTTCCAGAACTGTTGATAAAAGTCAATCTTCTTTCTCCTCTCTGCACCACTAGAAGGTACCTTTCCTATCTTGGCACATACCGTAAGGACTTCAGACTTCTGTGAAGAAACCCCTTCCTTCTGTCTTCCCTGCCGATGACAACTTCCTGTCCTCAAACTGATTTAAAGCAGTGGTTCTCAACCCAGAGGTCAAGCGAACCTTTCACAGGGGTCACCTAACTCGATCCCGACACACAGATATTTACATTACAGTTTATAACAGTAGCAAAATTGTAGTTATGAAGTAGCCATGCAGATAATTTTATGGTGTGTGTGTGGGGAGGGTCACCATAACCTGAGGAACTATATTAAAGGGTCGCTGCATTAAGGAGGTTGAGAACTACAAAATTAGAAAGCCTGAAAAACTGATCTTGAGATACCAAAAATTAGGATTTGTGAAGAATGATACAGTCAGAAGAAATAATATCTACAAAAACTAATTTTGAGGTAAGAAGCAGAAAGGCTTGGGTACAAAGACTAAGAAAAGAAAAATCTTGTTATTCATTTCCCTTTCATCATTCTGAAGGTTAGGCAGGAACACAAAACAAAATAAACCTTATCTTCTTTATATGGCTACACAGAAAGCATCGCCCCTAAAGTAAGGCTACATGGCAATACAACCAAAATTGGAGGGTCAGCAGATTGTTTTTTGGGGGGGACTGAGCATTTAGAAGTGTTCAGATAAACTGGAACAGGGGTTTAGGGTACACAAAGAAGAGGATGTTGAGAAAGAACAGTAGCAGGAAGGTGTCATCACAGGAAGATTACACAGGTTTGTTAATTGAGTATGAAGCATTTGCTGTCTTTGAAGGGAACTGTATTTTGGATTACACTGGAGAAATAGCTGTCCTGAAATTACAAACAACCATATCATCTAGCATTCTTGGAATTCTGTCGCATGTCCAGCTTTTGTCTAAGCATTTTATGTAAGTATCGTGTTCCTGTTTCTAACAGAGGAAAAACCAAAGCAGAGAAATGCATCTAAATATACATAGCCATGTGGTGGTAGCTAAGGAAGCAAAATCAACCACTATATTTTAAGAGCAGCATATTGATGGTATTGTTTGGAGCCAAGTGTGGGTGATTTTTATTGCTTCTGTAGTTCTTATCTCAGAATAAATGGAGAATGTGAATTTGGTCTCTTTGAATTCCTTAAATTAGAGGTCTCCAAAGTGTATAGCTCATATAAACTCTACCTTTCATCACAGATTGTATATGGCCTTTCAATAGCTATGTGTTAGGAATCAAAACAATCATACAAAGCTTACACTATTATTGTTCAAATAAAAGCCAGTGTATACCTAGGGCTAGAGGATTCCTTGGGTTCTGCTTTCTTCAAATGACAAAGTCATGTATTAATATAAACCTCTACTGAAACATTTTCTGTTGTGCAATAGTTGCTACTGAAAAAATATAATGTACACGAATATATAAAACTAATGATGGGAAATTATGACAAAGGGCTAGTTCCTAAGGTGCTTTTATTGTTACTTTTATTTTGTCTTTCCCTAAACGTTAATGAACACAATCACCATCAGGCTCCAGGATTCTCTCCCAAGACACGGTCAAGGACATACTCATTAAAGTACCTCTCTTCAACTTCATCAAAGTTGAGTAAATAATACAGTCTTAGTCCTCAGGTATTTTCTGTAAAAAATGAAAAGTTATTTTTGTGGAAAGTGTATGACTTTTTTATCCATCAAGACCTAACCTTAGAGTTTGCTTGTGGTTAGCTAAGTGGCTCATGCAGAGATTACTAACATTCTAAGATATAATTTCTTAAGAGATTAAGCCTTTTCCTGAGATCAAGTCATTGCTCAGTAAATTTCTTGTGCCTCTCTTTCTTAGTTCCCTCAGAGGACATGTTTTTTCTGGAAGTTGGCCTGATGTGAAATTCCTCTCTGTATACTGTGAATTTGTTCTATTGCCATTGGTTAATAAAGAAGCTGCTTTTGGCCAAGGGCTTAACAGAGTAAATCCAGGCGGAAAATTCAAAGCAGAGATACAGAGGAAAAGAAGGCAGAGTCAGAGAGATGCCATGTAGCCGCTTAAGGAGAAAGTCAGCCACCGGAGCCTGCCAGAACCTTGCAGGTAAACCACGAGCTTTGGTATAATATAAAATAATGGAAATGGGTTAGTTTAAGATATAGGAGCTGGCTGGCAGTATACCTAAGTGATTGACCAAGCAGTGTTTTAATTAATACAGTTCCTATGTGATTATTTTGGGTCTCAGTGACCAGGAAACAAACAAGTAGCCTCCGTCTACACTGGCCCTCCCCGATTGCTCTACTACATGCTAAGTTTGTCTCAGATACAACTTTGGGGAATCTTGCAGAAGTGTGTTGCCTACTCACGTGACTCCCTGTGTTCTAAGTTTCAGAACAAGTGATAAAGGTGGTGGTGGGTTACAGGTTTAGCTGAGTCATTCCTTTTCTGTGAACACATCCCCTATCTTCTGCCTCATTTTCTTGACACTTGTCACACCTGTGATGTTCTTTACCTGTGATATTATCTTTGATGTGATCCTGTCTACTTCTCTCATCTAGACTGCAAGTTCTTGAATCACTAGCCCTTTTTCATCCCTAGAACCTGGCAGAACACCCTATGTAGAATATGTGACCAGCTGCTGAACACAAACTTGTAAAAGGGAAGTGAAGGAACTGGAAAAATGACTTTTCCATTTGGGTATCTATCATGTTAACTTCTGTACCCACAACAACTGCATAAAAAGCAGCAGTAACAGCAGCAGCTTCTGGGATTAGTTTGGTGCCAAAGAGAGGCAGACAGACAGTCATTGGCAGTGGGCACTGCTAAGTGTTGGCATGAAAAAAAGCCCGGGTAAACTAATCTAGTGAAAGAATGGGGATGGGGTGGGAAAGAAGAGGTACTGGCTCTGAAGCTCCAAAAAATGTCCTGGCTTTCTGACAAGTGTGAGTCTCACAGATTCTCACCATTTCACCTTCCTGCCATTCTTACCTCTTTTCTTTCCCCTCCTTACACACTTAAGAAGATTTCTACTGTCTACCACATGGATACGTCCATCTTCACAGTTTCTTATCACAATCATAACGGCCTAAGTTACCAAGAGTTTACTTATAAGTAGACTTTGGGCTACTTCCAGGGCTCTCATAATAATGGTCTATTCCAGTGTAGGACACCAAGGATCTTGGAAACTTTTCTGGAACTTCACCAGTTTCTACTAGGGAAGTTGTCAAAAATGGCCACGATCCATGCTCAGATTTACCAAGTCACTCAAAAAGAACTAAGCAGGCATTCTGTCCCCCACTTGTTGCCAACACATAGGCATCCCATTCACATAATGGAAGAACCGAAGAACCATGTATCTTCCTGAGGGATTATTATTCTCTGTTCATATTCTATAAATCCACTTAGGAATACAGGGTCTTTCAGCTTCCCCTAGGGTACTCCAATTGCCGGTTTACAACACTACTTTCTTTTCCTGGAGTATGAAAACTTTGGTCAGCTTTGCTATCTTTCTTTCTTGAGATGATAGAAGTTGTACCTCAGACCTTCAACATCTATCCCACCTTCCACATGAATCCACAGATAAGTCTGTTTTAGAAGAACCCATGTCAGTACCTGCTTCATGAATAAGAATCACTCCAGATTTCTTCTCTAACTAAACTTCCCACTCTTTCTTGTGCCCTTGGAAATACATACAACACAAGTCCTCTGCAGGCCTGGGGCACTGCATAAGGTCCCTCGTGACTATTGGTCTCAATGGCACAGTGAAGACAATCTCCCTATTTCTTCCATATCTCTGCTCATCACATGCCCTTGTTTCTGAGATCCCTGTCTCTCTCTGATAGAGTCCATCCTGAATGAGGCACAGTAGTATCACCATTTCATATGTTTTCTTGCAGTTATGAGGAAATGCAAGACAGTGGAAATTTTTGTCAAATAGTCTCTATTTAAAATGCTTTTCAAAATCCCTAATGCAGTCAACATGCTTACACCCAAAGTGCAAGTTCCTGACAAGTCCAGTTCATCGCAACAAGGTCCTGACACAGATGGGAGGCAGAACCTGAGGCAGAGAGACAGTTGACACAAAACCTCAGCACTGAAGCATGGCCTTGAGGCCTCAGGGAAGAATCTGGATGCTATTATTTAGCATATAATTATTGACTAGTTTGCCATTTCAATTTTCTAACTCACAGATTGTGGCAAAGGGCAACAGCAAAATAGAAAAGAATGGACAGAAATTTACATTGTAAGTAAGGTAGGTGAAAGTGGCAATTGACAATCTACAGGCAGGGAGGAAGAGGGGAGGAAAAAGGGGAGGAGAGTGCTTGCTGCATATCAACAACATTAAAAAATTCTTATTATCATAGTACTGTTAGGGAGGATGTAATTTTCTAATACCTCTCACTGTAATGTTTTTTTCAATTGAGACATATATATCATATTAGTTACTCTACTAATTAATAGTTACTCCTCTGACAATAGAGAAATATTTAAGTTGTGTCCAAAGATTTTTCTGCTCAGAAATATTATATACCATTTAACAAATACCACAATATTTCCTTCTGGGAAAAAAAGAAAAATAGTTTTGGGTAATATGGACATTATCAGCTTGTTATCCAGAAAACTCACTTACTGAATTCTAAAACATAGGACTCCAAGTAGGAGGCCTTCCCCAGTGTGTTCTTCCCAAACAAGAGCAAAGAAAACACTCCGAAAGTGACTTGGACTCATGTGGTATTTAACAACCTTTGTATACATTTCTCTGGCTCATGAGCTTGTCTTTTGCTCTAAAATGATTATATACGAGTAAGCTCACTCAATCTATAGACAGACAAATAAAACAAATCACCGTAAAGAGGGCATTAGTAAATCTGATATATTGTTCACTGTTACAGAAAAATACCTCAAAAGACCACCAAAGTAGATTCTTCAAATTGTGAACAATATTTTTTATTATAACTTAAGATAGGAAATATTTTCTGGAGGTTGCACAGAAAGACTAAGCCACCGGAATAACATTATTTCAGATAAATTATCAATCCCTCCTGGTCCCTGCGACTTATTTTAGAAGAGCTTTCAGTGGGGGGATACACCAGAAATTCCGTGATGCACGTAATAGAATCAAGAGCTCCATTACAAACCCAAATTGCAAGCACCTCTGCGTTCTCTGGGCTCACTTTCTTGAGAAGGATATACAGCCCTAAAGTCCCATATAAACTGCTGTTGCTCACACAATTATTAGAACATATAATTGAAGGTGAATTTCATTTCTTGAGCTGACTTGTCTTATAACTTCAGTTTTAGAATCTGGTGTATCATCTGAAGGTGAGGCCCAAATTAAGAAATAGTCAATCCAAAGGTATTGCTATGTGTCGTGGCTCAGCTTAAGGTCATTACTATAAAACCATGAACTCAGACCTCAGATTTCTAAAAACTTTGTTAATTTCTCCCCAAATTCTAGTTACTTGCAAACAATTTTAAAAATAATAATAGATTTTCATATATTATGAAAAAATCTTTGTAAAAGCAATTTGTGAAAAAGAGAGGGATGACAGATGAAGAAACTACATTATAGGAAATTCAATTATGGCTGTCTTGTGTACATTATTATTTTATTCATAAGTTATTTGCAGGCTATGGATGGTGATCAGGCCTGTAATCTCAATATTTGGGAGGTGCAGGTAGGAGGGTCAGAGGTCAAGGCCACCCTAAGCTTTACAGGAGATCAAGGCCACCCATAGCCCTGTAGAGTTAGTTTGAATCCATGCTTGGGTTGGATACATGGTAGTCTTTCTTAGAAAGAGACAACTCAAATAGTTTGAGCGGTTTGTCTCTTCATGATGCTGTATTCAGTAATATACATCAAAACTTAAACAAACTTGATCACTAGCTATTTACTCTGTACCTAAAGTAAATCAGAGAGACTAAGTGTTGGGTAGTCAGGACAATAGTACAGATGTGTCTACACAGTTACTCGGTGTATGTGTACTCAGTGGAGAATACTCCTTGAGTGACTTCATGAAGGAAGAAGAGCTTTTAGGAGATGGTGTAATTAGGAAGACTGGCTACATGCTACAAAAGTTCTCTTCTCTCCCTTTCCTTCCCTCCCATCTCTTCCTGCTCCCCATGTCCATTTTTGGAAGACCTGTTAGTTGTGCTTTGTTAGGTTCCAAAGGTTTACAGTTTTCAAAGAGAAACCAACTAACAATGTGAGTAGAGAAGTTTTCTTTCTCCTTTAAGTTTTCACAAGGAGAGATTTTTCCTGCAAAATCAATGTGGTCTCTTTCCCTCTTCCTGCTTCTCTAATGGCGGTAGGGAGATTTCTTGATTCGAGGGATTGGTAGATTGACTAAGTCAGGCTCACCTTCTTTTCTCAGACTTCTTTTTGGCATTTCATTTCTTGTAGTCTCAGTTCTGCAGCCAGCTTACCCATGGCTGGGTTGCTCAGTTTGGACACAGCTTCTGATTTTAGTCTTTCCCACAAATGAACACTACATTCTTAGGTATTTGTGTTGGCAGTAACTAAGGAGGATTTGAGTCTTTCTTGGATTTGAGTCTTTCTTCTATTTTACTCCTTACTCTAAAATACGTCTTGTTTCTGGGACTGAGAGATGATGGATCAGTGGTTATTTTGATAACCACTTTTTTTAAAAAAATTATTTTGATGCTTTTACACAGGACTTAGGTTTGATTTCAGTTAACAGCACCTACATGGTGGCCCACAAATATCTGTAACTCCAGTTTCAGGGTATCTATCACCCTGTCCTGGCCTCCTTCAGTGGGCATGTAATGCCTAAACATACATTCAAGCTTAAACTATGTAATTTAAAATAATAAATAAATAAATAAAAGCTTTATTTTTATATGCAAATCATGTCCATGTAATCATTTTGAAAGGAATAAATCTGTGAACTGTGGCATGCAATGCTCTGAGCAACATGCAGAAGAATTCTGTCACTCTCTACAGCTTCTGTTCTCTTTCTAGTCAACAGTTCTTTCTATTCTAGTTTTTTTTCCATCCAAAGTTTTGCATTTTCCAGAATCTCAAAGAACTAAAAGCATATAAATGGAACCATACCCTTTTTAAAGCAGTTTCTTTCCCAGCATAATATATCAGAGAGTCATTCACTTTGCTATCCCTGTTGCTGTTTTTGATTGTTCAGTAATATTTTTTGTAAGAGATTATCACAATTTAATGATTCACCAGTTTGTGGATATTTGATAATTAATAATTCTGGCTCTTGATGATTACTAACAAAGCTGCTGGTAATATTTATATATAGGCTTCTTTGTGACTACAAGATGTTACCTAAAATAAGTAAATACCTTCAAGTAGAATGGCTGGGTTATATTGATAGCTGTATATTGAACTTTACTAGAGTATCAAACCATTTCAAATTGGTGTACTAATTTGTATTCTGATATACGCATCTCATTTACTTTGACTTCTTCCTGCTACTTTGCAATATTGCTTTTACTTTTTAATTTAAAATGTAACCACTTTAATAAGTATGATCTAGTAACTCATGCTTTTAATTAACATTTCCCAAATGACTAATAATTTCTGGTATTTTTCATATGATAATTTGATTTGTGTCTATTTTCTTGGATGAAGGATCTGATATACTAGTTTGCTCATTCTTTTATTTTGGTGTTTTAAAATTCTTTTTGAGATTGGAAAAATATTAATTTGTACTACATCTATTTATGTGTGTGTCTGTGTACATGTCTCCAACTGAGCCCAGAAGATAACCTTTAGGAATCAGTTCCCTCTTTATATCATGTGGATCCTGGAGGTTGAACTCAGGTGGCCAGACTTAGTAGAAAGCATCCTTCCTCACTGGAGCCCTCTTGTGGGACAGGCTTGGAGAAATGTTGATATAGTGTGGTTGTTGGTACTGTATTTCAAATATATTTTCTTATATTTGCTTACTTGTTTTTGGAGGAGTACAGACATTTTTCTGTTGATAAAGTTCAGCCCATCATGATTTTTAAGATGCATTGGGCTTTTGTATCTGATTTAAGATATCATCAAGGGATTGAAGATGTTAACGTGGACTGGATAATGCTTGCTTGGCATGTTCGGTGCCCTGGATTCCCCCAACAATAAAAAAAATCAAAGAAACAAAATTCTACATGAGAATAAAAAATATTGTGTCTTATGCTCTCTTCTAGCTACCTAAGGAAAGTTAAGAGACTGAAGATGGAGTTTACAATCAGAGCCTATAATGAAACCAGCTCTGTCAGATTCTAAAGGCTATAGATTTTTCTATTTTCATGAGTACTTTTAAAAAGTACATTTGTTTGCTTGTTTTAGCAGCAGTTCATTGGTAAAATTTTAAGTGGAACACTAAAAGTTCCCATACAACATCAACACTCATGAAATATTAATCCAGTGTTTGGAGGCTCCCAGCAGCACTTCCAAAGCACTCATCAAGTAGAAAACAAGCATGGTGCAGCTGCTTTTCCATGCACAGACATCACCCAACACCAGCTACTATCTGTCTTTGCTTATCTCCTTTCAGTTGCCCCTTATGCAGGAGATTGTCACCCCAAGCACGGAGATATTTCAAGCTGTAACCAGACTGAAGGAACTGCCTATGGTTAACTCTACCTTGTGCAGCTTCTATTTTACATTGGTGGGAAAGCCCTTGTTATAAGAGAAATAAGTTTCATCCTCTCTGTTATCTAACCTGGAAGGTCCAAGTGGCTTTTTCACCTAGTTCAACTCTGAATAAAAATATTTGCACTCTCATGAAAATTTCAGTAGAACATTTCAACTTGAGTGAAATCTAGCCATGTAACCCTTCGGTATATCACACACTGGGCCATATATCATCCACACACATAGTTTACATTATGTTGAGTGTTCTGTAGGCTATCCTAGGATTTACCTTCATATCTCAAAAAGTATGTACTAAGTTATTTTGAATTTTCACTGATTTGTAGATGAACACATTCAAAGCAGGTAGAGGAATATAAGCTACTTTGTCTTTTAGGAAGAAAAAATATAAACTATTTTTACTTTTAGGAGATTAATTTATCAATAATGGATACATTTACAAAATACTCCCACATTTAATGCTCAGTAAACATTGCTGAAGAGGAGGCAGAAAGATTGTAGGACCTGGAGGATCAGAAAGTTTGCTGTGACACTGTGTCTTCTAGTAATATCAGAAGCTATACTCATAAAGTCTTGCCAACATGACTGACCAAACATGGCCTGAACAAGGACAGCAATGACAGAAATATCAAGTAGGTGGGGAAAAGCTCATAAGGTATTAACCCTACCCAAGGAATTATGATAGGCAACTAAGATATACTGAGAACGGGAGAAATGACCTTTCCCAAAAAAGAGCACACCAAGTGGTTATCCGATACTGAATGGTCAGTCCTGAAGACATACATGCAAGCAACATTATACAGACTAAGCAGGTTACATTTAGAAATATATGTGTGTCTATCTATCTATCTATCTATCTATCTATCTATCTATCTATCTATC
>LOJH01036869.1:0-12232 GCA_001685095.1 Ellobius talpinus | reverse complement strand
GAAGAGGATCCTCATGAGATACCTTGGACTAGAGTTACAGATATAGTGAGCCACCCTGTGTGTGCTGGAAACAGAACCCAGATCTTCTACAAGTGGTTATTAACCACTGAGCAACCCAGCCAGCCTTGAGAGACATTTTTAAGGCAGATTTAAGTGTTATACAGATTGCCATGTAAGACATCCAAAGAAAAATATCAGATCCTCAGGTAAGTTTGAATTTAAGAAATGCCACAAAATACACTTTACTATAAATCTGTTCCATGTCATATTGAAATAAAATGAAAGAAGGTACAAATTTACCTGATTTTTTTAAGTAGTTCTGCAGTTAGCTCCTCAGCAACAGATTTAAATGCAGTTGCCAGGATCCTATATTGACAGCTTTCTTTTGTATCGTCTCTCAGTGGGTATAGATTTTGTTTACACTTAATCCCCACCTTCTTGAGACATTTTCTTGCGACAGGGCCAGGTTGTAAGGTTGTATCATTCTCTAACCTTAGACGTCACCTTTCTGGTTACTGTCCACATCATACAGTTCTAAAAGCACAAAGCGGAGT
This sequence comes from Ellobius talpinus, assembly GCA_001685095.1. Classification (NCBI taxonomy): domain Eukaryota; kingdom Metazoa; phylum Chordata; class Mammalia; order Rodentia; family Cricetidae; genus Ellobius; species Ellobius talpinus. The sequence continues at coordinate 11,678 of LOJH01036869.1, read as the reverse complement.
GTTGTCTACAGTCCAGAAGTCCATGCTTGCGTGTACCTTCAGTGCTCTGCTGTCCCGTTCATGACATGTCTCATCTATTATCTTCTTCAAAATTCCAGTTGGTAAGTGCAGCAATCAAGAATGAAGCCTCTGAAAGACACAGTCGGTATTCCATGCCCTGAGTCTTCTGCCTGCTGACAATTAGGACTTCACACAGGTCACTAGCTGTGCCACAGTTTCTCCATCTGTACCTACCTCTGCGAGTTTCCAAGGACACTAAATGTGACTGCATGTGTGGAAGATAGCACACTGGCACTCTTCCTCTGCTACGGCGGTGCCTCACAATCATGACCACCTGGGTGAAGTTTCTAGAATGGCCTGGAAGGTCTAGTACCAAATAGAAAACTTTAACATTAAGTGATTATTGAAATGAACAGTTCCTAGCACTGAAGCGAGAAAGAGAAGAAATAAATAATGGCTTCTAGGGCGATGCTTTAAAAAAAATCCAGTGTATATATCCTGTCCTTTGTTGTTGTTTTTCCCTGTAATGGTGAGCAGTAAGCAATAATTTGTCTTGCCTTATTCTAAGAAAAAAATATAGACCACTTGAAGTGGGAAATGAAACGTGCGTGCGCACACCCCCCAACCCCCCCACCACATTCTAACAAAGCTCCAGGTATAATATGTGACTCAAGTCCTATCTGTGCCTCCTCTCCTTTACTTTTTGGAAAGTAAATTTTCAGAGGTCAGAATCAGTTCTTTCAGTAAAAGGCCACTCTCCTAACTGTGTAAGCTTTGGGTCACTGTTAAAAATATTCAGTAACAATCATGGTGATGGCCCCCTGATGATCTGTCCAAGAAAAACTGGATTAAGCAGCAGGTTTCCAAAACCACCGTTCAGCAGGAAATGACTCATTTTCTGTTATACTTCTGTAGCTGGTGTGTTTTGGCATTATGCTGTTTGTCATATATACTAGCCAAGTTTGTAAATTGAACTCTACAGTGCACCTTCAAATATTCTGAGAAATAGAATCTCTGGGGCTTGGAACATACCATGTTCTTGGTCTTGTCAGAAGGTATGAGGGAAGCCTAGTATAAAATAATATAAAATAATATATCCCATCTGCCTGAGAGATTAGTGAAGATGTAAAAATCATTATTGCTATAAATCTTTAGTGTCCTTATATTATTACTGCAAGTCTACAGTATACTTTTGGGGCTTGGGAATCATGAAAGAAATGTCTGAAATAACCCCATGGAAAATATAGGGTGGATGACACAGAAAGCTCCATGAGAGGGCAAGCCCCAAATTATCACAGACCCAGCTCCATCGTCTTGGAAGACGGCAAATCTTTGCAAAAAGTCAGAGTATGTTACAATAAAAGCGACTTTGAGAGTGTGGATACAAAACGGAGAAAATACTATTATTTCTGTCCCCACTCAAAGATATCTTTTGTTGTTTCTGCCTTCCTCAGAATATTGTGAACACTGAAAATTTCATCTGAAAACAAAACATCTCGTGGAGACTTCTGAGAGCTGGAATGAAATGAAATGAACAAATAAATGCACAGCCAGTGAATGAATGGATGAGAGCTTTGAACTTAAATGATATTGAAAAACCAGGGTTTTTTTGAAACAAAATACATAATAAAATATAAGCTTTTATAACTCTCAAAATCCCTGTGGGAACTTAATCACTCTATGTGATTAAATCTAATCTTTCAGCTTCTACAAATTCAGTTTTACTTTCCTAAGCACTTCCACACCGAAGACATTCTTCCATTGCAGTAATACTACACATTTTTTTCCATTTTAAAAATTTAAACCAAAAATCATGAGATTTAGAGATAATTATCAGGAACATTTTATATTGTGTATTTTAGTTTGTTGCATTTTTATGTGATTTCCCAATTCTCGCCACAGTGACTGTAAACTGTACTAAGTGACAGAAAGAAACCCTCAAATCTCTAAAATGCCCAGGTGTGTTCTTTGTTATTCCTTTTCTAGGTAAAGTGCTGTGTTTATCTTGTTTATCTTGAGGGATAAACAAAACCATTGGTAACAACAGAGTTCCCCCCTCCCCAAAAGCAAACACTTGGCATGCTTAGTTTTAGAACAGAATACAATTGGTTGTGTGGCAAGTAGAGTGATATCGCTTCTTATAGTTCCCTTATCCCCAAAGGATTCAATACTTTGAGAACAGCTAACATCTTGGACACATAACTAGTGGATTCAGGAATCCCTCAGCTAAGGGGGACATACAACAGGCAGCAAACAGTACTGGTCAAGGAAAAGATAATGGAGAGGAAGGAAGGTAGAGAGGGAGGGAGGGAGGAAATAGCCTAGTTCTGGACTTCCTATATAGAAGAAAGAGAAAACAAGTTCTCTGAAGCCAGACACTGACCAGTTCGGCTAAGTATTTACAAAGCAGCCACAAACAGAGCTCATATTTAGATTTGCATTAAAGGACAGGTTATTACTATAGTTGATGATCCAGATAAAAAATAATCACTGAAATATTTTCTACCATAAAAAGGATACACAAGTTAATTTATATCCTGTATGCTGGCATGTGCCTATCATACCTGTGCTGGGCATGCTGAGGCAGGAGGATCAAAGAATTAAGACCAGCCTGGACTACATAGCAAGATTCTGTCTTAAAATTAAAAAAAAACAGAAAAAGTTAATTTGCAATCTAGTATAAATCCGTCATCTTAATCATCGTGTATATGAAAACTGCCCATCAGGTGAGCCAGGCATGGGCAGCAGGTGCCGCTGTCCACACTGGGTGAGTCTGCCTTTATGAGAGAGTCTTGATCAGCCTGCAGTGACCTGCCCTTGAAGCGGTAGTTTAACAACCTTTGCCCAAGCACTCTCTGGCTCTTTGCACATCTTTAATAGTTTTCTTGACGGACTATGAAGAACTGCCAGATGACAGTTCTATTTCATTTTTGTCACTGCCTTGTGCTCCCTTTCTCTCTCTGGCTTTTTCTCAAGGGCATGATTCTATAAGTCAGTGTGGCAATGTTCACGGTGGGGATTGCTCTTTCAACCACTGTATTGATGTAGCAAGAGCGAGTCACAGACGTGTCAAGATTTCAGGCCTTCAAAAAAGTAATCAAGGAGTATTTTATAAACTCTAATGTCCTTTCCATTGGAAGCAAATTGAAACTGGGGATTGGGATCTGATATTAAGGGTTTACTTTAAAACACTGCTGCCAGAGGCATAAAAACCCATTTTGATTAATATACTGTAGGATTTTGTTCCCTTGGAAAAAAAGCACAAACAATGTGCTTTTGTTTCCTGAGTTTTAAATAAAACATTTGTCATTATTTTACACTGTATGATCTAATTGCACAATTATTTCATTAGATGGCACCAGAAAAATATGATTTCAGATTCCTCCTGCATATTCTATGTGTTAAGTAAATATCACTTCAGTCAAAGATTATTTATTAAATTACATGATTCTTTGCTAGACATAATTGAGATGTTGAAACTTTTTTATTAGTTCTGCATAATGAAATAATTGAGGAAATAGTAATAAATTATTTCTTTTGTAATTTAGAATAAATAAAAACAGTTGCTAGGATTTTCTGTAAGAATGTGGTACTCTTAAAACTCTCTCTCATATAATTATGCTGATGAATGTCATATGTTTCCTCAGCAAAAACGCAAAGTGAGCTTGCATTTCTGTCTCCTGTACAGAGTCAAGTGCGCTCTTCTACACTGCATGCATATAAAGGTTTCTTTAGATATTGTTTCTTTTGATTGCCTCAGTGTGGAAAGGGAGGAGAGCTTAATTCAAAAATTAAGGATGCTGGTCTACTGGACATGACATTTTCATTATGCTTATTAGCTTCCACCTGTTGTAAAACCACAGCTTTGACCCTAAGAGTAGGAAGTAAGTTTAAAAGCTGTGAAACACCAATTTAGTTTTTAGGATCAAGAAACTATTACTGTGGGGGAATGGAGAGATGGCTCAGTGATTAAAGCATTTTCCATGCAAGTCTGAGGCCCAGAGTCTGCAATTCCAGGACCGACTAGATGCCAGACAAGTATGATGGTCTTCCTGTGACCCCAGAGCGCAGGAGATAGGCAGAGGAAGCAAGCTTGTTGAGGTGATAGAATCTGTGAGCTCTGTGTCCAGAGGGACACCCTGCCTCAGTAAAGAAAATGGAGATTGATCAAATGAGTTATCCATCAGCAACCTCTCATCTCTACATGTGTGCATGCCTGCACACACACACACACACACACACTCACACACACAAATGCACATCTACATGTAAAAGGAAACAAAGATACTCCACTGTTACAGCTAGTGTAAGATGTCAGGCACCATGAGGGACATGGGGGCTTGGATGTTGGCTTTTGCTTCAAAGACCTCACCATCCAGAAAGGAGATTTGATTCATTAATGCACATAGTTAACTAGAGTGTCCCCTGAAAGTAAATAAGATACAAAATGTAAAAGAAAACAAAAAATACAAAGAACAAAACAAAACATCAGCCAAAAAAGCAGACTATTCCTGATGTGGCATCAAATTATCTAACCAGTCTAATTTTCCAGTCCACAGTTTATATGCTCTATACTCTGAGGTTATTGGACCCAGTATGTGCCTGTCTACCCCAGAGACCATTGCTTGGGGCACTCTTGGTTTGTCAGCTTGCTGATTGGCTCAAGAATGATTTGAAGTGTGTGTGCCTATACTCCATCACCTCGTCCACCAATTCATTCAAGAGGCATACCTCTCTGGCTTGTGCTGGGGAATAAAAAAACCTTTTTATTTTTTAGCCACCTTTGGAATTGTTTCTCCCCCACCATTCCTCATGCTCTTCTCACCTTTCCTGTTTTGGAGGGCTCACTTCACTTTTTGATGTTTGGTGACACTATTTTCTAGCTCTTGAAGATACATCCTTTTCTTCATTATAGTTAAAGCTTGTTCCATCCTCTACTGTTGAAAGTCTTGTGGGCCATCCCTCTCCTACGACTTATTCAAGATCAATGGAAATATCTATTTACAGAAACAGTTGTTTAGAAATGTCTATAACTATTAGCAAGGAAGTGCTAAATGCTTAATCACTCTGCTTTTCCACCATGCGTTTGCTGGTGATGTCCATGCAGCAACAGTGTTTCTAAGTATATTTCTTCTGCTTGGCTGTGCACTGGGATATCACTGTGGTTTTCACTTGAATTCTTTCAAACAATTAATGGCATCAAGTACTCATACTTGGAACCCACATGTACTATTTAATGACTAATTTCTATTGACTTATTTTGGTAATTTTACTAGATTGTCTAATTACTTGGTTAGTTCTAGCTTCAGGCAATTACAAGTCAACCAGGCTTTTATGCGACCATAGTTTTTTTTAGCGCCTGATAAAATACTTATAAATGCAATTGTCACATAGAATGGTAAGGTCTGCCTCATTTTATATTCCCTAACAGAAAATTTGTGATGAATTGCACAGACTCTGTATAGCAGTTTAATGTGGATTCATAAGCTAACATTATTGAGTATTCCAAGTTATAACAATAGCATATCTTCTCATATTAGTTTTCAGTAATTTCTCTCAAAAATATTTTATAATTTTTAACAAGTAAGTAATATTATCAAAATTAACTCAGATTTTTATGATATTATAAGTGGTTATTTTAAGTTGAAATGTCCAGTTGTTTGTTGTTAGCATATATGAATAAAATTGCATTTTGTATATATTGAATATATTATCTACATTATTTATTATTGTGACAAACTCTATTTATGAAGGGCTGATCCTGGCTCACAGTTCAAGGATTTGGTCCATCATGATGGAGCAGTCCTGCTGTCAGGTGCTTGAGGCAGCTGCTCACATGGCACCAGCTGGTCACATGGCATAATCCGGTCAATGGCATCAGCTGGTCACATGATGTCAGCTGTCAGGAAGTAGGGAGAGATGAATTGGTAGTCAGATCCCTTTCTTCCTTTCACTCTTTCTTGGATCCCAACTAGTTGAAGTGCCACCCACATTTAGGGCTTTTCTGCCTCAGCTAACCCATCCAGAAACTCATTCATAGTCCCACCAAGAGGCTTGTCTTCTGGAGATTCTGTCTTGTCAAGTTGACAGCTGAGATGAGTCTCACTTCCACCTTACAGTTTGTTATTTTACTAGATTCTTATATTAATTCTAATTGGTTTTCTGTGGGCTGAACTGGATGTAACACACAGATGATGACTTGAGTTAACAAATTGTTCTCTTTTTTCCTTCTGACCAGCCTGCTTTTATTATTTTTTTCCTTTCTTTGGTAAGGCCATTTAGAACTGTTTTAAATGGAATCATGAGAGGATAGGAGGAGGTAAGAAAAGATGTCATGGGGAAGAGAACAGGAGCGAAAGGGAACAAAAGAGTAACAATACATGTGGTTGGAAGCAAAAGAGGACACTGGGAAGAGGAAAGTGGTCAGGTGACCAGAGTGATGGTTGAGGGCTCAGGGACGATAGCAGCATTCAGGGAGAACCAACAGAAAGCATGTATGAAAACCCCAAAATGAAACTTTCTTCTTTGCATATCAAGTTTTAAAGATAGATACGGTTATTTGCTAAATAGCTTTTCTACCTCTGTACATATACAGGAATGATTATATACTTCTTTCTTCATTTAGTTTGCTTATTAAATATGTTGTGTTGATTGCTTTCAAATACTCAACTAAGAGTAGGCTGGTGTAAACCCCTATTTGTTACTGATGTACCAACATTTGACCTATTGTCTGATTCAAGTTGCTACAATGTCCTCACATGCTACTGTGTCTATGGCTTGTGGAATATTGGTTTGTAGTGTTTTTCTTCCTTTCCTTTTGAACAGTTCTGGCTCCTTTGGCACCAGGTCACTTCTAACCTCACAGAATGTGATGGACCCATATTCCTTGCTTTGGGCAGACATTTTTGGTACCATTTCTTAGTACCGTCTCTTCCACAAACATTTGTTAGAATCTCCAAGTGATACTATCTATCTAGGCTTACAGAGTGATTTGTAGGAATGTTTTAGGCTATAAATTAAGTTTACTTAAATATAAAGGATTAGTTAGGTTATCTTTTCTTATATATGCATTTTGACTATGGATTTCAGCAAATTTATTTTCTTTTGTCATCATTTTAATGTTTTTAACAGCTGTAGCTATGACCCACCTAACATTCCATATTCTGGTATTAATTGTTTTCTGGTTTTTTCTCACTAATTTTGGTACATGCTCTTCAGTGATATTGGTATGTTAAAGAAACAGTGCATCTTTCACTAATACCTCTCACTTGCTTCCTACTTCATTCATGTCCACCCCACCTCGTTATTTCTTTCTCTTCACTTTCCTCGAGTTGAGTTTTCTCTTCCCTTTCCAGCACCATAACATGTAAATGAAGACTCATCATATCATGCTGATTATAAATGATGCTATCATGTGTATTTCCCAAAAGCCCTGTGTGGCGGCATTCCACAATTTTGTATCATGTGTTTTCATGTTCCATCTAATTCAAAATAATTGATTCCTATTGTGATTTTTTTGCTTTGACTCATAGATATATATATAAAAGGTCTACATAATTCCCAAATGTCTATTTCCCAGATAGCTAGTTTTCAAATATGGATTACAGTTATGGTGGTCAGAGCAGGAACATTAAAAACAATTTCAAGTCTTTTCTATTTATTGAGAGTATTTTAGTCTAGAGCATAGTATGTCTTGTTAAGTGTATGATGTCTGCTTTTCAAAAAATAGGTATTTTTTTCCTTTGGAACTGGAGCATTTTACAGAGTGCCAATCAGGAGGAGTTAGTATATAGGGTGCTCACATATTGTTCCTTATTTAGTTTATATATTCACTTAATTATTAAGCAAGAGATTTTGAAATATTCAGCTGCTTGTGAATTTAGTTAATTTTCTTTCAGTTTTATAAGCTTTGCCACTGTGTTTTTGAAGGTCTATTATTAGAAACAGACACAGCCAGGATTGTTATGTTTTATGGGTACATTGGTCTTCTGTCTTCTGCTGAATCTCCCTTTATTCCTGGAATAATATTTCCTTAGATATCTTGTCTAATATTCATATAGTAAATAAATTGATTTTATTCGATTTATTATGATCAATCTTTTTTCATTCTTTTATTTTGACCTCTTTATGCTCCATATTTAAAGAGCAGTTCTTACAAACAGCATGCAGAGCATCAACTGACATTTATGGTCTCTAAATGGAATGCTTAAAACATTTTCAGTTAATGTGATTTTTGCCTTTTGGATGAATTTAATGGCCCTACTTTTCTATGTATTGTACCCTTTAAAAATAAGTTTTTATTTTACTTTGTGTGTGTGTGTGCATGCCTGAATGCATGTACATGCACCACATGTATACAGTGCTTCTGGAGACTAGAAGAGGTTTTTGGGTTCCCTGGAATTGGAGTTACAGATGGTTGTCTGCCACCCAGTGTAAGCTCTTGGAACCAAATCCATCTCCTCTGCAAGTGCAGTATTGTGCTTTCCCACTGAGCCATTTCTCCAGCCCCATGATTTGTCTTTTAAATTGTCCCTGCTCTTCCTTCTCTTGTATGGGGAGTGTGCTGGGGATAAAACATAGATCCTGAAGTTGCTAGGTAAGCTATTTGGCCATGGAGTCACATCCTCACCTTCTCTGTTCTTTGTGTTCCTTTTCTTCTTTTCATGTTTTGGAACGTTGTTTAGATGGATTAATACTGATTATTCCAACTAGAAAAAGATCTTCAAAAATAGATTATCCTATTTTCATACATTAAACAGAGCTTTAGAGTAACCTACCATTTGTTGATGCTTCCATAGTTACTCAACCAGATTCCTTAAATTGACTTACACAGCCAAGTAGTTTTCTTGATTTGCCACCTCTCAGATAACGCTCTTCCTTACTTCTAGGTCACCCTTTGGCTGTCACCACAGCGGTGTCCCTGTTAGTCTTCAGATGTGTAAGGCTAATTCCTGATTTGAGTGTACTTATACTCTCTTCACTTTCTGGAATTCTCTATTTAATTCGCCTTCTGGAAGTGGTACTCATCACTATCATTCTCTTATTTCACATTTTATCTTCATTGCTAATCCTCACTACTAATCTCTCTTACCCTCCCTTGCTTTCAGAAGCACTATACTCAGTATTTTAGGACTATATTCATTGTTTATGTTTCTCTCTTCCTTCATGGAAGGAGATATGCAGGATATAGGAATTTTGGCAGTTTCTTCAATGCTGTGCCTCTAATACCTGCGATGGTGTCTTGAACATAATAGACACATCTTTTGAAGAAGCAAACTCATTAGCAGATAGAAAACACAGGAAATACCTTTCTTTGCTTGACTTAAATGAAATAGAACTATATCAACATCTGTAAAACTGAGATGGAATTATATATGAATTCTCTTCTTAAATCATAATTCAATGTTGTGTGGACCATTTTGTGAAATAAATACATAGTTTAGGTAGCATCATTTCATGAAACAAGATATGTTTAAAAGGTGGGAAATTAATGATGCATAGCATAATAGAAAGTTTCACATTATATGTGATCCAAGGTGCTCTTATGTGCGCATATGTACTCTCTCCCTCTCCTCTCTCTGTTGCATAACAGAGTGCAAAATTCCATCATCTAAAACTTTGCTTTAAATTTTATGGGAACTTAAGGTTTTCATTAAAATTTTGACTACTCATGAAGGTGAAGGAATGAGTTGTAATAGTTTTGCATAGATTTAAAGTTAGGAGAGAGTTTATTCATATTATGCATAAAGCAAGTGGAAATGAGACTTGTGTCCTGAAATACAACTTTATGTCACTTGATTAGTTTCATATTCAAGCTGATGTCAATTCTTTAATTTATCCAGAGTAGTTGGGTATGTAGTAGCATGTGTGTCTTTTTCATATGAAGGCCATTCAGAGGGATTTGATAGCAGGTAGATTTGCATTTTTAATATTGAAGCAAATATTTTCTATTCTTGTAGCCTATGCTTAATATTTTATATATAACTTTTAATAGATCAACTGAATTATTTAAGTAAATATAAATTAAAAATGGAGTGATAATGATTAATTCATAAAATTTGCTTCTGTAGGCTGAAAATGAATGAAAAACAAAAGCATATTAATTCTACTTACATGCAGTGAAATCTCTCAATCTGGGATCCCTATCCTAGATTGCTTTCCTATTTGTAAGAAGAAAAACAAAAAGTGATAGATTCAAATATTAACCACAATAGTTTATCTAGAAAATCATACACAAGAAGAAAGAGACTTTCTGATCTCAGGGATGGTAGCCAGTCTAACTGGTTCCTCTAGAGTTAGATAATTTGAATAGTCTTTTAGTTTTACAGAATGAACTAAATAATGAAGCCTTTCCACTCCCAACTCCTCACAGATTCATGGAATTCAAATCAACTATTTACTGATTGTGAATGAATCACCCGTCAATAACATCTTCAACAACATAGAGTCTTTCCAAACGATATATGTGAAAGATAAAAAAAAATACTAAAGGCCAAACATGAGAATAATATTTTCAAAAGCAGATGCTTCAGCCACTGATCTGATGAACTAGTTTATCATTATCATGTACTTTCTAATTTCTTTCCACATTTATAATATTTATTTATTTATTTAGTATACAATATTCTGTCTCTGTGTGTGTTTGTGTTTGTGTGTGTGTGTATGTGTGTGTATGCAGGCCAGAAGAGGGCACCAGACCTCATTACAGATGGTTGTGACCCACTATGTGGTTGCTGGGAAGTGAACCCATGACCTTTGGAAGAGTAGGCAATGCTCTTAACCACTGAGCCATCTCTCCAGCCCTTCTTTCCCCATTTTCAAGAGCCTCTTGGAGCCTTATTAGTTTAGAAACCCTGCTTATAACCAGAATTTTTACATCTTTCCAAATTCTTCATCAACTGTAAATGATCTTGTGAGGGTGACTCAGGAACCCTTCAGAAGTGGCTGGGGTGACATCATTCTGGGAGCAGCATGGGACTTTCAGGACAAGAGGCAAAGTTGCTCACTATGCCTTTTCTGATGCTGCGACAAAATCACTTAGAATTTGCTTTTTTCTACTACCTATTTGTCTTTGCATTAATTTTTATAACTGGCTTATAGCAACCTAAGAGATTGATTATCTAGCCAATCTATGACATAGTTATGCCTTTTTGAGCCTGAATTCCCCAGGTTTACCACAATCATTAATAATTTTCTGACTTTTCTTTGGCCACAGAGCCCCCAGAACAGAGACTTCTGCATTTGTCATGCAGATTATAATAACAGTTGGCATTATGAAGTATGTCCATTCAGGTAAAGAACCATCTCTCCTTAATTTAAAAAAAATCAACTTTTAATTCTAGAGTTTTAGATGTAAAAAATATTATATAGTGTGTGGGCAGAGACTTTCCCTATATCCGGCATCTGATTTCAAATGTTAATTAACAATAACTACTTTATTATGGTACATTTGGTTCATGTACATTAATTAATATGGTCTATCTGTCACATATGTGAACCAATATTGATACATTTCTAACTAGAGTCCATAACTTATTGAGTTTCCTTTAAGTTTTTCCTAGCATTATACAAAGAGCAGAGGAAGCCCTGAGCAAATCAACTGTGGAGCAGATGTATGTTCACTCTACACACACACACACACACACATATATATATATATATATATATATATATATATA
>LOJH01036866.1:0-15409 GCA_001685095.1 Ellobius talpinus | reverse complement strand
AGAAACTGTTCCTGGGCCAAGGACCTCGCAGACAATAGGGCAGGCTTGGGGGGGCTGTCAGGGATGTCAAGATTTTTTTTTAATTCATGATCTTGGTTCATTCTATTTCTGGGAACTTAACCTAGAATTTTTCTTCAGTCTTGTAATAATTCAACGTATCCTGGTTGTCATAATTAAAAGGCATTCATTTAATCTCCCATCTTTTTTTCTCTATGCTGAGATTTATTCATCTTGACTAGTTAATCTAGTTAAAATATTACCTTCTTTACTTAGCAAACCAGTCTACTAGTTTTATTTTTTCATTTCTCACATTTAGTCAGCCATTTCATTATATTCACAAATGTGTGGAATTTTTCACATATCAATTTTACTTGCATAAAGAGTGTGTATCTTAAATAAATCATACATCACATCCACCACTGAAAGTTCTCTATTAATACAATGGTTTATAGAAATATAGCTAAATATCTTACAGACAGGATCATATGTAGCCATACATGTAGAAACCATGACGCTAGAAAACCACTTCCCAGGAAGAACAAGACGAAATGGGTTTTATTGAAAATTTTCATTGAGATGCTTAAAACCTTTTACTCTGTGATATGAAGATGTGGACTAATAACATCTTATGTTTCTGCTCCTTAAAACTTTCTATTATACATAACTTATACTAGTAATTAATTTACATTTACTTTAAATTACCTTTTTTGTTTAACTGAGAATATTTGAAAAATCACAGAAAAACAAGTCCATTATATTAAATTATTTAGTTTCCATATTTAATTATTTAGTATCTATATAATTATTTAACTAGTAACTTCAGAATCACAGCATTAAAAAGTATAAGTCATGAACCTCACTGAAGCACATATTATTTTGTAGAGGTAAGTGTAACCGAATGACTTCAAATTTCCAGAAAAAATCAATTTGGCTTTTTAAATAATATTTCAATATTCAGTGTTTGAGCACTGTTTTATAACTCATAAGGAATATAAACTATGAATGGATATTTAGTTTCAACAAGAAAAAAATAAATGAAATGTGTTGTTTCCTTTTAAAGCTATCAAGAGAAGGGAAAGTGATTTGTCTCTTCAAAACAACAGTTACTGCTTTTCAAAATAGGAAACATGTGGGGGCAGGACCAATCTCTTAACAATTGCTGGTTCTGGCTAGGTGCTTATTGCCCAACTACCTTCTGATTATCCATTCCTATTGAAGCACCGTTAGTTACTAAGTTGCAGCTCTTTGATTTTATGACTGTTTTATGAGTTAGTCCTGCATGAATTTTCTCAAAGCACATGAGAATAAATTAGCAGAAAGACTCTCTAGAGATCATTATCAAATAAACATCAGACATGAACCACAGTGGTTGTGCAATGGGATGGAAAGAGATTAATTAGGACATGGGAAATTGGAAGTCAGATTTTATTTAGCTGTAATTAATTAATTAGTTAATTGGGGGGACAACATCTCAACCTGTGGCTTGGCTAAGCCTCAATTTCACAACAACCCCCTGCGTCAGCTTTCTGAATGCTTGGATTTTGGAAGTCAGATTTTATTATGTGAAGTTTACTTTTTTAAAAAAAAAATCCCAAATTGCCCTTCTTTTCCTTCCCCCAAAATATATCTTCCTCATCTCTTATAGAGGTAGCACACACATACAAAGTGAAGCTGTCATTTGGCTGTAAGAGGAAAGTCTGATTAGTTTAAGCCACAAAAAGACATGGTAGGCCTGTGCATTCTATGTCAGTCAGAATTTCATCAATACCTGAGCAGAACCAAAGGTCAGATTTGGCTCACAGTTTCAGTTTATCACAGCAGGATTTTTTTTTTAGCAAAGCAACTCATGACACAGCTGGAAAGGGTGAATGAAAATATTCCAAAAAGCTTTCTTTCTTTCTTTTTACTTTTAATTGCATTCGAGACTCCTGCTTCTGAGACGTGCAACACAGCCATTGTTCTTTGAGTTAAGTTTGAAATCATCTCCACACGTATGCAGTCTGTCCTTTTCCAGCCTCCTGGCACATGCTCAGTCCATCCAGTTGACAGTCAAAGCAAACCATCACATGTGATGTGATTTGTATCCAAAGTGTATTATGAAAACCAGTGAGGAAGGGCTGTTGGGCGTGTCCTCATCTTGAGATAATTTCCAAAAGAAGTGATTTCCTTTTGTGTCCTATGCTTCTTTGTGTGTATATTTGAGGTCCTGAGCTGAAATGTGAGCCTGTAGCTGGCTAATACAGAAGCAGTGGTACAGCTGCCACTTAGGTTTGCACACCTACTGTGATGGAGGAGAGGTCTTTATCCTCACACCTTCTTCAGTCTGGTTTACTGATACTTAGAAATAGCATTTACTGTGAACATATGTTATATTTTCATTTGCTTACATTAATTTACTAATAAAGTTTTATGGAATAGTTGATACTTTAAATTAAAATTTACAAATCACCTTCATTTTATCTGTCATGAGGATTCCAATAGAGAAGACTACTCCAACATAGTCTATAGCCTGCTGAAAGTCTTTATTCCACCTGATGGAAGTACACTCAGCTATTGGGAACTCAAGTACAATACCAAGCATTTATACAAGGCACTCTTAAAGACAAAAACCATAACCTCTTATATTATTCTACAGCTGCAATGTGAGATTTTTTGCAAGCAAACAGTTTAACAGAAGTTAAATTATCTGGGACATCTTGGCTGCTGGTTCCTAGAGGAGAGATGAGTAATTTTCCATCAAGAAGATCAAATTCTAGTCAAACTTAAAATGGCTTTAGCAAGAGTACAAGATGGAAGAACCTCTGCACTCTCCTGTCCTGCCAAAATTTTAATTAAAAATTATATTTTCCTCATATAATATTTCCCTTCAAGATATTTCAAGATAATATTGTGGTGGTTCTGGGAAAATGGTTACTAGTATCTTGGAAAATTTTAAAATATTAGTTTAGCAATGTGGGTAGTAGCATTTATATTGAAAAATATGAATACTTTTTCTGTCATAGTATGTGATAACTATGTGATAAGTATGTGATAGTATGGAGTTCTGATTTTGGTAGGCATTCAAATAGGTCCTTCTGTACCTGTTGAGGTACTGGTTTTTGCATCTCAGAGAAAACGATTCATTCAGAGACACATGTTTAGAAATAAGAACAGAAAAAATTCATTAATAAATAAGTCCCAAACAAGAAAAACATGCTTTTCACATAGACACGGTAACGTGAAAGATAGAAAAAGCATGTGCCACACCACAAGACAACACAGGCAACTAAGGACCACTGAGAGAGAAAGAGAAAAATCTTTCCCTTAATAATTGTTTGTGAAATATCAAGAGATCATTCCTAAAATCATATCCAACTCTTAGAAAACAAGCATAATGATAAACAAGAATAAGCAAAGCAAGCAAACAACAAACAAAAAAAGCTCTAAAAGGAATACACAGATACACATATGTGCACACTTGAGTATACACACCCATGCATGCGTGCGCGCGCACACACACACACACACACACACACACAAAGAGAACACATAAAATCTAAACAAAAAATGGAAAACATAATATTTAAGTCAAAGACCAGTAAGGTTAAAAAAAATGCCCAAACAAAGCTTTTTGAGACAAACCATCTCCCAAAATACCGTTGAGTTCATTTTGTGTTGGCTTTCTACTGCTGGGCAAAAGGCCTACCCTAAGTCTGGTTTGTATACCCTGTGAGACTACATTGGAAAAACTAATTTTCGATTCGTGAATTATCATCATTTTGAGATAGTGTCCATTTCAAGGATGGGGACTGATGTCCAGTTCCCTTCTTAGTACCAGAAATCCACCTGACATGAACCTTTGTAGGCTCTGTCCATGCTGCCATCAGCTCTGAGTTCATATGTGGTCCAGTCTGTTGTGTCTGCAACACACCGCCCCCTTGGTGTGTTTCATCCCCTATTGCTCTTGAAATCTTTTGTCCTTCTCTTACACAGAGTTCCCTAAGTCCTGAGAGGGAGATTTGATGGAGTCATTCCATTGAGGACTGACTGTTACAAGGTCTCTCACTCTATGCATTGTCCAGATTTGGGTCTCTATTAATTCCCACCTACTGAGAACCTGCGCAATTACCCAGGGCTAGTGAAGTCATGGATGTTGTAGAAGAACCTACAACCGCCAAAACCTGTACTCCCTAACAGCAATCTATACATTCCTTCTTAAGTCTACCAGTAAGTGTAGTTGTCACCCCTCATTAAGGATAGCACTGCAGAAAATCACAACCAATCAAAGGGCAAAGTTGTGGAGCCCAGTCCGAGTGGAGACATCTAAGCATCCTCTTACCTGAGGCTCAAAGGACATTTTCAGGAAAGAGGTAGGGTGGTCATAAGATCCAGAAGATCAGGGCACAAGGAATTTTTTGTTTGTTTGCTGTGAGAGTGTGTGTCCTAGTAATATCAGAAGCTACCCCCATAAAGAGGTAAAGATTCATGAGTATGACTGTCTAAATCTGGGCCAAACAAGGATGGCATAAGTAGCTATGCTGACATTAATGGGGATAGCTCAGGAAGCCTCAACTACACAAAGGATTACATCCAACTAAGTAATGCTGAGATTGGGAGAGATAGTCTTTCCCAGGAAAGGACCCACTGATTGCCTATCCATTACAAACTGATCAGCCCTGAAAATATACAGAAGATTCACATTATACAGACTAACCAGGTTATATACAGGAATACATATGTATATACATATATGTAGATGCATATAACATCAATATGAAAAATAGGCGGATCAAGGAAGGGTATATGGAACGGTGTGGAGAGGGAAAAGGTAAGGAGAAATGTAATTATAATCTCAAAACTTAAATAAAATGTAAGGAAAAAACTACTGGTATTTATCTATTATAGATGACAAATTAGTCCCTTTTTCTCATGGAATAATGCATTGTTCTTGGCATTTTTATTCTACATCTGTAGTTTTTCCCAGTTTATATTTGTGAGAGGTAGAGATGCAGTAATGTTCAGTTTCAAGAGGGATATAACCAGAGTAATGGAGACATTAATTTTTCCCACAACTTTTTCCTTTCTTGCTTTCCTCCCCTCTCCCTTTCTTCTGCCAAGCCACATTACATTAGTCCTAAAACCCACATTCAGAAAACATCTTTCTTACCATCGCCAACAGGAGGTTGGCCATGTTAATCTACTCCTAATCCCAAAGTGCAGACTCTATAAAGGCTTTCATAGCCTTTTTCAAATACTAAGTTCAAAGAGAGGAAGTTTTTACACATTTTTAACTTGTAATGTGCTTTTACATTAAAAATTAATATCAAATATTAGTATTAAAATATTCAGGGAGAATATTACATCAAAGTAAGGGCAATCATAATCCAATGTGGAATAGCATGAGGCCTGAATGTAGAAGCCTTAAAAGCATGACATCTCCACTGCATGTAAGAAGTTAACAAAACATGAGTTCAAAGGCATCAAAAAGAACCATACAATATTCAATGTGTAAGCACATTAAAACTACAAGAAAAATGAGTATGCTTATTGATAGCTGTATATGTCTTTGGGTCTAAAGGAAATAAAAATTCTTAGCACTCAATTATTGACCAGTACTAATATTAAGAGAGGATTAATATATAACTATTTGAGATCTATGGTAAAAATTACATTTTAGAGATCAGGAAGAAAATTTAACTAAAATACACCTCTTATAAAATTACATCAAATAATTTTGGTTATTAAGCTTACTAAGCTTATTAAGCTTAGTTGAAACAATTTAAATAGAGCCTGAGTTAAAGTGTGTGTGTGTGTGTGTGTGTGTGTGTGTGTATGTGGTTTTCAGTAGAATTAGCTATTGTGGTTTGGTTTGTAAGTTCCTCAAAGACCCATATGTTACAGGTGTGGTTCCTAGAGTCATCAACACGCAAGAGGTGAGAAGTCTTTAGGTCATTAAAGGATGAATCATTGAAGGAGATCATAAATCATAGCCTCTTTCGCCAGCTCCATTTTGCTTTCTGGCCACGACATTAGCAATTTTCTCTGTTCTTCACCATTGCAGTATGGCAACGGTTCCCAAGAGAAATAAGTACATATGACCATATAATGAATTCTCAAAAGTGGTTAGCCAAAATAACTCTTTATTCTTTGTTAATTAATATTCCAGGTGCACACTAGCTGAAGCAGAAAGCCATACAGTAAGTTAGCATTTATCTTCTAACACAGAAGTTTTAGTGAGTTGAGAGTCACTGGTGCATTGATATTCATTTATAGATGACATCCCAAAGGAAAAAAAGGGATATTAATGAATCTCCAACATCTTCAAGGAAACGGGAAAGCAAACTAGAACACCTTGTTCTTGAAAATATGAATTATTTAAAGGTTGATAGTTATTACAAAAACAAAAATACAAGTGCTCAGTTTATTCTATATCTTCTTTTAAGATGTTTCTGTTAAGCTCTATAGTCCATTGCTTTGGATTTCTTTTCCTTGGTTTTTTTTTTTAGTTCTTTACATTTCTAGATTTTTTTTCTCCCAATCAGTAGGTTGCTTCTTCCCTTGATTGCTTCCATTGCTGTACAGAAGTTTTTCACTTCATGAGGTCCCCTTTGTCAGTTGTTAGCTATATTTCCTCATTGATGGGAGTCTTTTTTGGTGTTGGAGGGCACTATGCAGGCTCCTGGGGAAGAGACAGAAGTGGTCTTTCCAGCTGTGAGTCCTGTGATACATGAGACCATCCTGCAGGCAAGATGCCCACCTGTCTACATCAGCTATGCATTTCCTACTAATTGTAATCCCAGCCTCTGGCCTCCAAAGATGGAGGCCCCTCCCTTGTGCCCCTTGAACCTTGACCTCTCCCTGAGGACTGTCAAGGTAGTCCACCAAACCTTAATCCCTCCCCAGGAAAGGTCAAAACCACTCTCACAGGCTATTTAAACTGCTCCCCAGAAAATAAACACGTGGTTTTCCCTTTTCCTCTCCAGTGGTCAGTTGGTAGCTTCCCATTCCCCTCAGGGCCCCACGGGAGTACAGATGTCTAATTAAACCTGATATCTTTTAATTTGGTCTGATTTGGTTTGATTGGGATTATTTTGCATTGGTGGAGAGACTCAATTAGGAAAATATTCCTAACACTAATATGTCTATTTAATATTTAAATAGAATTTTAAAAATTGAATTACAATTGATAGTCAGTAAATCATGGGTACTTTTATATACAGGGGTATAAAATATCTGGAACTAAAGAAACAAAAATCACAGTAATACATCACATTACAGCTAAGATCTAGAAGCTGATACTATATATTTTAGAATTTAAATTTTTAAGAGATTAATTAGTCCTACTTTCTCTCATGGAATAAGCCTGAGTCAGACTGTGTATGTGAAAGACATGGGAGTAAATGCAGAACATCCCACAAATGTAGTTAGAAGGGCATTGCCAGATTTATCTGTATAATTACTATATCTGTAAGGCCAAGAAAGAATAGTTTAATAAAAAAGTATATAGTGGAAAACTTTAATAATAATTACAAAACATAAAATGTGCAATATAAAGTAAATTTCTAACTATTCTCATGAATACATACAATACCCCCCCAAAAATAATCAACTCAGTAAGGAAAAAGTTCTCAACTGCTGATATCCAATGATAGAAAGTGTTCTGTAGTGGCAGTAGTGTTAGGGAGGTAACCAATTATTCTCTCACTAGATTTTAGACTTCAGTGGCAGGAGAAAATCCACACCTGCTACTGTGAAAATGGGGGGATCACAGGCCTTGGCATGGAATTGAATGCTGTTGTTGTTTACCTAAGGTGATATAATATCAGGCAGCTTTCTACTATGAGAATACTTACATTTACAGACATAGATAAACGCTATGCTCATTCTTCATCAAAAAGAAGGCATTTTTCCAGTGAGCAGTAGTGAATTCAAACTAATGTCTGCACAGGGTACCAATAATAAGTGAGAGATGAGTTTCCAGCCGTAAACAAGACATTTATCTAGTCACCTATGGTGCTCAAGGAAGGTTATGAAAGAGAAGACAGAAGGAGAATGAGAGTCAGAAGATAAGGATGTAAGGGCATAGGATGATAAGGGCAGCAAATGCAGGCTCAAGTTGTTGTCATGCACTCATTGCGGCTGCCAGGGTTGATCAAGCACAAAATGAGCACATAAGCAGTGAGGCATGGAGTCAGACAGTCCCTTTGCTCACTGTGAAACTATCTGCTACTGGTGGATCCAGAGAGTGGGAAACCATTGCCTTCAGTCATGTACTCTCCAGTGATCTCACCAGACTCCAGTGGACACTTTCAGTTACACAGATACTGTTAATTAAACTAAATGTGTATCTGGTTAGTTTTTATTGTCAGTTTCGCACAGCCCATTTTCACTCGGGAAAGTGCACCTCTGCTAAAGAATTTCTTCAATCAAGCTACCTTGTGGTGACGTCTGTAAGGAACTGTCATGATTGATGGGATGGTTGGGTTCCCTGTGGGTGACTCTGTCCCTCAGCAGCTGGTCTTGAACTGTATTAGAAAGACCACAGATAGCAAGCTAGAGATAAAGAGACCCTGTTCTTTCTTTGACCTCCTTCAGTGATGAACAGGAAGTGTAAGATGAAGTAAAGTCTTTCCTTTCCATCTTGCTTTTGGTTGTGGTGATTATCCCGGTAAGAGAGAACAAAGTAGAAGAGTGGGTCACAAAATGACATCAACTCATGAACATGAAGAAAGGACTGATATGGATGAGATACAGGTTGTGGTAAAGATGGCAAGGAGATGAGAAAGGGTAGGCAGGATAGAGTAAGTAGAATAGATTTTGTAAAGGTATGGAATTGTCAAATGACAAAATTAATTGATAAAAACTACAACTAAAGTATGAAAAATCAAAAAATACTGGCATATACTATATCTATAGACTATGGAGTTAATTTCTCAACTATTTATTTCCTATTCATATTTCTCTTTAATATTCAAATATAACTTAAACAAATGAATTCTAATTGATATTAAATGAAACATGGACACTTTTAAATACAGAGGAATAGAATATCTGCTATGAAAGTGTCGATGATGGGCCTCCGCAAAATCACCTCTTATCAGGGTAGGGGCATGGAAATTGAAGAAATATAAGTAAAGAATACAAAGACACATAAAATAATAAGACCGAACCATAAGACAGTATCAGGAGGGTATTTTAGGGATTACTGAAATCCTGAAATCCACACGTGTTTATTTTTCCACAGCTTTTACACCCAACATAATCAGGTGGTGGAGCAGGGATGGGGGAAGGCAACAAAAGACTTTATTAACATGATACTAAAGGATAATTCACAAGTCAATGGCTTTTTCACTCTGCGATATCAAATCATTAGCATCCTATTGTCTAGGTAGGGAAGTGCCCTAGGTCACATATTCTGAAGACCACCCTTCCCTAGGTGACCTCATAGTTACCAAAGAAGGAGCAGAAGTACATTAGCAGGTCCTGACCACCTGTCAGGATGGTATGGACTTACTAGAATCTTAATCTTAAAAGAGCCAAGCAGTCACCTCCTGAGTTCAGATGTACAAATATGCCTGTCAATCTCCAAACTCTCTGACCATCAGACAAGGTGGGAAAGGGCCTGCATTTTTCGACCTCCACATGAAAGCAACAAAAATTCATAGAAATCACATGTTACACCTATCATCTAGAAACTGATACTATTTTTGAGGCCTTAAATTTTTGTGGGATTAATGACTCCTACTTTCTGTCATTTATTGCCTGAGTCAGCCTGCATATGTGAAAGCCTTTGAAGTAAATGCAGAAGATCCCACAAACATGGTTAGAAGGGCCTGCCAGATTTATCTGTATAATTATTGTATCTATAAGGTCAAGAAAGAATATTTTAACATAAAAGTATATAGTGAAAAACTTTAATAATACTTACAAAGCATATGAAATATATGCTAGAAAGTAAATTTCTAACATATTTCATGAATACCTATTGTACCCCTCCCCAAAAATCAACTCAGTAAAAAAAAAAGGATATCAACTGCTAATATCCAATAATATAAAGTGTTCTGTAGTGATAGTTCTAAGACATTCTGAAAGCCAATGATAAGAGATGTGTAAAATGACTAATCAGGTTATTGGTGACTGACAGAAAATACAACATGGGGTTTTACATATAAATTTGTATGTAAATTAAATGTTCAACATATACAAATAGGCACACACACACACTGTAGAACTAGAAGCAGTCTAATTAACTTACATATGACTTCACATGCCTATTGCTTTTGTGTCAAGACCATTTATAGTCAGTCTAGTATTCCAGCAGTTTTGTGAGCACAATACATTGTTATTAATGACAGTCACAAGACCACTGAATATATATCTTGAGTGTATTTTTCCTACATGACTATAATGCTGCATCTGTTGCTCATTTCCCCATTTCTCATTTCTATACCCACTGAAGTGTCTGGTAACCACTACTATTCTCTGTTTCTGTGTGAATAATTTTGTAGGTTCTACATGTAAGTGATATAATACAGTATTTAGGAATTTTTATTTTTCTATTTTGTTAATATGGTTGCATATAAGTTTTCCTTTCTGTCACAAATGGCAAGATTTCTTTTGTAAAGGCTGAGTAGTATTTCATTATTATCTTTGCATCAGTTCTTGATTGACATGTGTGTTGACTCATGCTTTGGCTGCTGTAGAAATGCTGCAGTGAATGTCGGGTTGCAGATGTTTCTGGCATACTGACTTGTTCTCCTTGAATATACATATAGTTTTAGCTTGATAGATGTGGAAGATAGCTTTAGTTGTGGAACTTACCTATTATTCTCCAAATAGCTGCATGCATGCATAATGTACAGGGCTTATCTATTGCTGGTGTTGCTGACTTTCTTACCTGTTTTGAAAACTGACCTTTTCTCAGATGCATTGTTTGCAAATACTTTCCTCATTCTGTAATGCTGATAAGTGGTTTCTTAGCTGATGATCTTTTCCTTAATTTGATGTAATTTTGTTTGTTTACATCCATTTTTCTAAGCTCTGGAATTCATATTCAATGAACAATTGCTCATAGCATCAACATGTAAATGGAAACTGTTCTTTTGTTTTTGACTACTCAGAGTCATGTAATCACACAGAAACTATATTAACTACAGCACTGTTTGGTCAATGGCCTTAGGCATATTCCTAGCTAGCTCATACATGTTAAATTAACCCATTTCTATTAATCTACGTATCGCCACAAGGCTTTGGATTACCTGTAAGCTTCTTGCATTATTCTCCTTTGACTGCAACATGGTGACTTCCTGACACTGCCTTCTTTCCTCCTCTCTCTCTGTTTGGATATCCCCTCCTAACTATATTTTGTCCTTCCATAGGCCACAGCGGCTTCTTTATTAACCAATGGTAATAAAACATATTCACACCATACAGAAGGGAATCCCACATCATCAACAGTTTGGGGTTCCCTTGTTTTCTTCTGGTAGCATTTTGGTGTAAGGTATTCTGTTCGGTCTTACCACATTTAGTGTTGATTTTATATTTGATCAGAGATAATTGTCTATTGGATATCTAGTTCTCTGAATACCACTTCTTGTAGATTGTCCTTTCTGTTTATAGGTTTTGTAGCACTGTGGAGAACAACTTAGATGTATATTTTTATGTTTATTTGGGGGATTGTTGGAAAGTATTCAAAGGAACTGTGGGAAAAAAGTGAGTAGAAAGAATTCTGTAGCCATAAATCTTAAAACAATACTTCTAGTGCCCCAGAAACACCGTCTTAACCCTCTGTTGTCTATCTGTGCTTGCCAATATGCAGCATTTCCTTCTAGCTTCCTATCTTCTGCTTTATTTTGCTCTCATAACAATTTTTTTGATAAATTTAAGAAAATAAATACAAAATTAATCACATCATCCACTCACCGGTTCTCTTCACTGTAGCCTATCCTAGCTAGTTTAATCAGCAGCACTATTTCTCGCTCACCTTGATCTCATCAACATGTATGAGGGATCCAGAATTCATCATCTTAAAGAAAGTGCCTCCCCTGATATCTATGCCTTGGTTCTATTTTATTTGTTAGACAAATATGAAGAGTGAGTTGACTCCATAGTCTCCTTTTAACCCCTTTAGCCATCATTTCAAAGATTCTCTTGTTTCTTTTTTATCTTTCATTTCTTTCTCTCCCTTTCCATACTGGGCTTCTATTAGTTTTTCATTGATACCTGTTAGAGTATATTGAGATTTGTTTTGTTTGCTCTTTTCTTTTTCTGAACACCGGCAGTTTCCAGGCCAATGTTTTCAAATATTATGTGTGTGTAAACAGCTCCCAAATTTATGTCAGTCACTTGAGCCAAGATATTCACATATTGAACAGATCCTTGACGTTTCTCCTTTCATATGTAACAAATATTTAACATAAACTATTTAGTGTAGGGGCATCCATTTTTATCTTTGAGATTTTCTTTTTCTGGTATTTGCCATTTTAGTAAAGAGTATCCTGACTCAGGGAAAAGTTTAGGATTCCCATTTGAGAGCCTTTATTTAATCTCTGTATAATATTTATTAACAAATCCTAGAGATACCATCTGGAAGCTATAACTACTTATAATCTATTTTTACCAAACCAATGTAAATGATTAAATTAACCTTTTTTCTCTATTAAAGTAAAAGAATATTTTTATAATTATTGTGCTTCCTTTCCCCTTATCTTTTATTTTTCTAACTGGTTTATTTGACCCAGGGGACTCAAATTATTATTCATGAACAGTTATTTAGGTTGTTTCCTGATTTGTCACTTTCCTAAGTCAATCTGCTGTCTGATTTTACTCTTAAGGTCTCATGTCCTTTGTTGACCTAAAAATCTCTATTAATTCCTCTTATGTTATCAATGCTACCTTCTCTTTATTTGATGAGCACTTTCTCTTTTAAACAATCTTATTTTGCATATCAATTCCAGTTCCCTCTCACTCTCCTCCTCCTCCTACTCTCCAGCCTTCTCCCCCACCCCCAACCAGGTCCTCTCCTCAGAGAAGGGGAGGTCTTCCCATGGGGAGTCAACAGAGCCTGTCACACATCACTCGAGACAGGACCAAGCCCCTCCCCCTGTATCTAGCCTGAGCAAGGTATCCTTCCTTAGAGAATCAGCTACAAAAAGCCAGTTTATTCACTAAGGATTCCACTGCTAGTGTCCCCACAAACTGTCCAAGGCACACAACTGTCACCCACATTCAGAGGGCTTAGTTCAGTTCTATACAGGTTTCCAGCTGTCAGTCAGGAGTCAGTGAGCTCCCACTTGCTCAGGTCAGATGTTTCTGTGAGTTTCTCAGTCTCGGTCTTGACCGCTTTGCTATTATTATCACTCCTTCCGTATTAAGACTAGACTCCAGGCACTTAGACCAGTGCTATGTATTCTGTGGGTTTCTCCATCATGGCCTTGACCCCTTTGCTTCTATTACCTCTCCTTCCTGGACTCCAGGAACTCAGCCCAGTGCTAACTATGGATCTCTGTATTTGCTTCCGTCAGTTACTGGATGTAGGATTTATGATGACAATTAAGGTAGTCATCAGTCTTTGCTGAGCATTTCTAATTTTTCATGCTTTAACAAAAATCATGAATATGCTTCTACTAGCAAACTAACTCTAAATTCAAGTTTCCATTTCCAGCCAGTGTCTATTTCTGTATTCTGTCTGGGCTTCATTCTCTAACCTTTACTCTTAGATTGCTTGACTAGGGATCTATGGCATGAACATATTGACAACTCACTTTAAATAAGATATTGAAGAGAAGAAATAAAAGAAAACTAAGTAAATTTATGATAGCTCATCTTACCTCACTGGTTGCATGGTGGAAGAGATCATACATTCCTCTTTCACCAGATGAGGCAATCTAAGTCCAGTGTGGTAATAAACTTTGCTCACCGACTGCTTTGCTTCATGACATGCTCAAGACCAAGCAATGGGCCCCTTTCACCAGATCTACAGTGAGAAAAACAGCAGTGAGTGAATGAGGGGATGACCTGATTTTGTCAAATCCTAATATGAATTTATGTTTCTATAAAAGTGTTTTTACTTTAAAATTTCATTCTGAAAGTGAAAACCTTTGCTTACAAATGGAACTATTTTTTTCAGATTTGCATGAATGAGTTTATTAAGTAGACAACAAGCAAAGTCAAAGAAAAAAGAACAAGAATGACAGATGACAGACGAACAGCAGAACATCAACAAATTAGGTGCTTAAAATGCACAGCAGCCTACACTGGAATGCGGGATTGGTTTTAATATCAGCACAGGAATGCCGCAGCAATGGGATAGATGAATTTGTCACAGAGAGCAAAGGCGGGCTAGCAGAGAACAAAGTCCCTTTGTCTTTGTATTGGAGCTGCTTCCAGAAACTGCTGCACATGTTCAGGATGGGTCTTCCTGCTTCAATTAATCTGATCAAGAAAACCCCTCACTGGAGTTCCCAGTGACTCTTTTTATCATGGGGTTTGTTTTCAATTGTTAGAGATTCAAATATAATTCATTATTCCCCCTTCCCTTTTATTTCTCCAACCTTTCCCATGGTTCTTCTTTCCCTCTTTCAAATACATCACCTCATTTTTTTTTTCAGGTGACTACCTATATCTCTGGAGAAGTAGTTCTCAAATACAAAGCAGCTCAGAACTTTCATGAGAACTACTTTAAATATGAGGAGAAAAATGTTAAAGTTCATGGTTTTTTTAAAAATAATTAGATGCTTTTTATTGTATCATGAACACAAATAAATGCCAGCAGAAATCAATCAAATGGGTTTTTTTGTTTTTTTTTAACTACAGATGACTTAAGTTTTACAAGTAGAATCTTGTAGTTTTGTAACTGGAGGTCTCTTTTGAAACATTAAAACAATGCTCCCATTGGAGAAACTGGACTTCTGTTTAGATAGAATCACTTCATCTGAAGCGGCTAGTTCAAGATGTACTGTTTGGGACAGAATGAAGATTTTTAAAAGCCAAACTTGCAACTCATGACTACAGAAGATAAATCATTCCTCCCGGCTACAATTTTCTTTCCTAGCACATTGAAATCAGCCAAAGCATCTTACAATACAAAATAAGCCCAACTGTTCTACTTTCCCAGGACAAGTCACTAATTCCTTTTGCCATGTATTTGTTTAGCTGTTTGTATTTTCTACATAGCAAGAAAATAAATTTGATTTTTTTTGTGAAGTGAATGATTCTCTGATTGAGCACTTGTCTTTAAACAAATACATGTTTTATGAAGATGATTTTGACCACATAGGAATCATAAGCTACAGTTAATAATCCAATAATCCAATAATCCGTGAGACACAAACGAACCCACGTGTATAGGTTTATTAAAGATATGTGCAAATGGGCCCATGGGAAATGGTGAACAGGGTGAGAGAGAGAGCGAGGAATGGCACCTTTAGCT
>LOJH01036864.1:2327-17284 GCA_001685095.1 Ellobius talpinus | reverse complement strand
TCCTTCAGTTCCTGAGCTCATATAGCAGTATATATTATATAAAACCTCCTTCAGTTCCTGAGCTCATATAGCAGTATATATTATAAATGCATAGATAATCATAGTTCATTACAAAAAAATATTAATTTAATGATACTAAATGTTTTATAGCTATAGAGTTAAGTATAGAAATCTAATTCAGTGATAGAAGGCTTGCTTGTGTTAAGTAAGATGCTATTTTTGATTATAAAACAGAAATCGTGAAATATAGAATCCGAAAATATAATTGCTGATCAACAAATTTGCATGTTGCAATATCTGTTTCTTTATTCACACATTTACTCTTTACCATCATATCTTTTTTGCCATCAAATTAGTTTTCTATAATAAAATTGCATTGAAATAAAAGGTTTTTAGTATTTAAGAGGATGTGCATGTTGATTTCTTTTTCTCCCTCTCCTTCTTACTCTTCTTCCTTTTGTTCTTTTTATTCCTTCTCCTCCTTTCCTTCCTCGTCTTTGATTTTTTCATTTCCCTTTCCTTCCCTTTCCTTCTTCTGCTTCTTTTCTGCTCATTTACTTCTTGATTCTGCTCCTCTTCTTTCTTTTTCTTTTTTTTGGCCTTCCATCATTTTCCTCAGTGTTGATGATAAAATTTAGAGTCTAGATCATGGTGCACTGTGCTACAGACATTTTTATTTACCATTTTCCTTTCTAAAATATTTCTAAAAATATTTCTTTTTTTCAATCTCTGTTTCCCTTTAGAGGGGGCAATGTAAATATAACTAAAGCAATTCTTCTGATTTCTACTCTGGCTGAAGTAGTGAAAACTTCACCAAAATCCCATCTTATTAGTATGAAATCGTGTAGCAATGTTGATTGTCTTAAGCTTATATTATGCATGTTCCTTTTCTGGACCATGGATAATATCTATGTCTGTGAGTTAAATAGTGACAGAGTGCACATATAAATAAAAACAACAACAAGGAAGAGAAACTGATAGATGCAGACAACCCCTGAAATTTTCAGACATCAACTTTCCTCTACATGTGTCTACATACCCAAAAACATTCATACTATATACAAGTCACTCATTAAGAGCCTCTTTCTAAAATAGCAACACTTATGTTCAGGCTCCCCTCCAGCCTCTATATTTATGACAGATATTCTTTGTGCATATTAATTGAGAAGCATTCATTAAAAATTGAAGTTAAATTAAACAATAGAGAAGTCATTTGAAACACATTTTTGCTCCAAATAGAAGAACATTTATTGGTTTCTTTTGTTTCAGAAAAGTAAAATAAGGAAGACATAGTAACTTCAGATCAGAAAGGAAGCTATAATCTGTAGAAGGTTATATTATCTTCCAGTCCATTTGCCAATCTTTTAAAGGAGTATTTACAAATATAATTTTCCCTCTTCCTCTCCTTTCTAGTTAGCTGAGCTTGGTCATCATTTGAACTTCAGATACTACAGAAACTCCCAAATCTAAAAAGAAGACCCATATATAAAGTTGTCAGTAAATACTGTTAATAGAACAATAGCCAGTGATTGATGTCAGAAAATATAATTCCTTCCAACAGATCTCAGTGGAACCTAAAGTAAGAGCATTTTTATTTCCATTTTTCAGCTAAGATCCATGTGTTGTTAATGAATCTAATATTAACAAAACCCCATTTATACATGAAGTTTTTTTCTTATGTATCTTACTTCTCTAACATCTACCTTAAAGTTTTGACATCTCTTTATAAAAACTAGGAACAGCATGAAAAGATTTTCATTTGTCTTTTTTATCATGATGTGTAGCAGAAGCTAGACTCTTAACAGACACAGAGAACTGGAGAAACCATGTGTGTTTGTGCCTGTGTGTACATTTTCATTGGTTTTGTTTTGTTTGTTTAGTTTTTGAAGGAATAAGGAAAAATTCAATAATCAGGGGTTCTGATATTTTTTTCACACCAGGCTCAAAATTTTAGTTTTGTAATGATGGTCTTGTAAATTATCCACTGCTTATGCATTCATTTATTGTTTGTATAATAATTTGTAGAACTTTAGAAATCATAAGTAATGTATTTTCTTGGAAGACTGAATGCATGTCATTTGCATCTATGTGCCTATCTACCTATCTTATGTTCATCTCTGTCCATTCATGTAATAACCCAACTGAAACAGAAATGTCTCTTTTACTACAAATTGCTAATGGGAAGCCAAACTGGTAGTTCAATGGTGAGCATTATCAAAGACTAATTTGAGCTTTCCTAATATTATAGTTTTGTTCTTATTTATTGCTCCTGGGTTGTTTCCTTTAGAATATTTATTATCTCTTCTAATCAAGTTGATGCTTACTTAAAAATATTTAAGTCTCTAACATTTGTTTAAGTGTAAGTTTTTCCACTTCAGAATTCCAATGGAAAGTGGAATCAACCTGAAACCTTGACCAGTTAGTACTTAAGAAAAAGAACGGATGAAGTCAATCGGTACATTATCAAAATATTTTTCTCTAGTCAGCTATAATTAGTATGAAATAATAGGATTTCTCTAGATTTTCTGCTTTTCAAGGGGAATTAATTTGGAGACTGCCCACCCTATAGCTTTTGACTTAGAGGGCTGAATTTGCCAATTAAGTTCACAGCAGATTAATTAGTTGCTAATTTATGAAGCTAATCATCATTCAGTGGTTTTTATTAAATGCCTTCATTCAAATGAAACTTATGTTAGAAGATTGGATTGGGAGCATTCAAATCTCATTTGAAGAAACATTTAANTGATCTACACACTATAGGTCCAACCTAAATTTACTACTGGCACCAGTCAACCCCTTTTTATCACTGTTCATGGGAAGACATTAAAACCAGCACACAGGAATTGTAAGAAGTGTATTTCAGAAAAAAGCACTACAGGTACAATGGTTTTCATTGCCACTTAATTAAACTATACTCCATGTTAAATTTTCTGCATTATGTGAAAAACTTAAAATCTTTCTTTCACTCTTGGAAGAATATTTCATGCCCTGTCTCTGTTCACATTTTTATTTTAATTTCTTCCTTGTGGCTAATGAAAATTTGCTCAAATCAGAAGCTGACATAGAAGTTGCCATATTCAGAATGAATTATGGCTGCCTGTCTTTAAGAGCAAGAGAATCCTGGTTTGGAATAAAAAGTATTGCAAGTGAAGGACAAGACAAAGGAAGAAAATTTGTACTTAATCAAATTATGGTTTAAAAGTGTTCTTGATCTTTAACATTTAATACTCAACCTTTCCTAAAGATTCTAATTTCATTTCTGTTGATATGATAAAACTTTACGCTGACCACGGCAATTTAGAGCATAGAAAGTTTTACCTGAATCACAGTTCTACTTACAATCCATCATTGAGGAGGAGTCAAGGAGGAACTGTAACATGAGAGTGAAAAGAAACAAATGTACAAAGACTTCCTTGCCTGCTGAATTGCTATATCTTTTCTTGCATTTTCAGAATCCTCTGCCTAAGAAATGGCACATTTGGCTGTGTATTCATACATGAATTAATAAGGAAGTCTCCCACAGAAATGCCAGCAGGTCAACCTGTTTTAGGTAGTTCCTCATGCGGACTTTTATTCCCGGTTATACTATGTTGTAACAAGTGACAGTTAAAAGCTAGCTCAATTTAAATTTATCTGGTAAATGTTAAAATAAAGCAAATTTAAGTATTTGAATAAAGGTAGGAATGTTCAGTTATCCGACCTTAACATATCTTCTGGAATATTTTGAAAAAAACGCACTTAAATTTTCCCTTCAAACAGCGATAGAGATGATGGATTCTTAGCTAACTGTTAGAAGCATCATAGATTTTCTTGTCTATTTTTAATTATAAGAGCTAATAGGAAAAAGCACCTCTACAATTAGGGATTAGGCACATATTCTTTATATAGGACCCTTTCCCTATCAATTGATCTTAAATGTACATGTGGATAATTACAGCAAAGAAATCCAGAACCACTTTCATTGGCACATTAATCACTTCCCTGGCATTCTGTCTGTTATCTAACCTCCTTGGAAGGTGGTATAGAAAAAGCTGTTGCCTCTCCAATTCTGCCATTTTGTAATCATGAACAGATTCTGAGAACACTCCAGTGTGGGAGGAAAAATAAATTTGTGACAACACATATGTTTCTTGCTTCTTGTATTTTCCAGTTTCAGACTAGACCAAAATGCACACTCAGAAATCTAGGTTACTATCTTTTCAACAGTGAAGTTAATGAGGATATTTATTTTGTTTCCAATTCATCTGTTAGGAAATGGCTGCTGTACTAAAACTCCATCCTCACAATAGGATAGAATTAGAAAGCAAGGCTTGGAATGCTGATGGTATGTGGGTTGTAGGAATGGAACCACATGCAGGCATACAGTTCTGATACGTGCAGCAAGACCTGAGATCATTTTCTCTTCAGTGTGAAGAGTCAAGTGTCAGGCAGTCCGCTTGTCTGAAAACCTGGATGAAGTCTTGGCCATAAATCTGACATAGCTATTATCTAAACTTAAAACTCTATGTTTGAGAATGGTCAGAAGAATTAAATGCTACTTAAGCAATCTGGAGTACCAAATTTT
Organism: Ellobius talpinus; assembly: GCA_001685095.1. Taxonomy (NCBI): domain Eukaryota; kingdom Metazoa; phylum Chordata; class Mammalia; order Rodentia; family Cricetidae; genus Ellobius; species Ellobius talpinus. The sequence goes on along the minus strand of LOJH01036864.1, from coordinate 12,720 downwards.
AGTATAACAAGCAAAACAAAGGTATTACCTTTCTGATAAGGGTAAGAATTATTTTAAATCAAGTAATAGTTTTTGTTTTAATTATTTAGTTATTTCTAGTGAACTTGGAGTAAATAACTGGGTCTTAAAGATAAGGAAAGAATATGACCTTGGTAGAAAGATAGTCTCTCTGACAGATGATACTAAGGAATTCAGAGTTGCACATGCAATGAGTACAAGCAGCCAAGAAACACAGTTACCCATCATTAAATCTTTCTACCTCAGGTTGCCCTTACTTGAAAGTCTTTTTCTTTTGTAGTTGACCTTGATGTTCATTCCAACATGAATTTGTCAGTACATATGCAACTAGTGAAAGAAAAGCACAGGAAAGGTTGAATCCATGTTGTGATTTACCTCCTGCCTAGACTACAGGGATGCCCTTGGGCCATGCTCTCCCTATGTGCACAGATTTGTTGGAGAAACAGACTAGAACATAGAATTGCTTCAGTTTGATCTTCTATGGCCCATCTCTGACCCTACTTCCTACAGAGGATACAACATGAAGCTTTAATGTTTACACTATTTTGACAGCCTGCTGTGAGCTGAAATTCTCTTTTTATAGCCATGTTTAAATCAACTCAAGCAGAACTAAAATACAAGAGTATTTATTGTTCTGTGTATGAAGAAAAATAGTACTTGACTTGATAATATGCTAAATGCTATGATTTTGATCTCTGGGTATTCTGGAACCCTATCTTCTTATTTTCCCCATAAACGAACATAAGCACATGAAAGGTGAAGGTCTATTATACATAACTATATAATTAGAATACAGTTGCACAATAGATGCATTTATAAGTTCTTTTATCAGCTGAAAATGTTAAGGAGTTAAGGATTGCAGCCTCTCCCTTGAAGAGCTTCTTAACTTTATATAATTTCTCTAGAATTTTTTCTTACTTGTCTGGGCAATTTTGGGTTTCATTCTAAAGAAATTATTGTCTCTTCCTATGTCTTGAAATATCTTACCTTTGTTTTCTGTGGTTCTACACTCTAGATGATATATTTCAGTCTTTGATTATTTTCTTTTGACTTTTGTATATGACCAGATTTAGAAGCATAATTTCATTCTTGTTCCTGTGTATCCAAAGTCAATTGAAGAGAAATTCTGGGTTAGCAATGCTTTTAAGAATTATTTTCCTGCAAAAACCATGAATCAATTACTGAACGTTCTATTTCACTCACTATTATTAGAAATATCACATTAACATATTCATAGGATTGGCTGTGATGTTTACATGTGTGCACATATCATGCTTCTGTATTTCCACATTTCCAATTGTTCTACTCCTGTTTCCTCACAATGTAGTCTTTCTGTTGCATTAGAAATGCATCCCTCCTTTAAATTATAGTTTGTATGATAGAAAGCATACAGTACTTGTTGCATTATGACTTTATGCTAGTTCTTCAGTATTTTGGGTTTATTTTATTGCTTTGTAGTATATTTGGATGTCAGATGTTATGGTGTACCATAATTATTTTTAAAAGAAGGGAGCAGTTTTATTTATCTTTAGAAAATTCTGGAAACTATGGCTACATTACACATAGTAAAATTACCAGAGTAGAAGAGTTTGAAGGTTCCCAATACATACAAAGATACCATTGGTGGAAAGTGGAATATTAATCATCTTTATTTGCATCAAAGAAAAATTATAAAGCATAAGTATTTGCAAACAATATGTGTAGATTCTCAAAAAATGAAAATAATATTTGAATTATAAAATAAAATATCCTTAATTTCTATTTGTCCCTATTGTCTTTCATTCTTTTTCTTAATATATATATTAAGATTGAAATTTTATTATGGTTTAAATTGTGATTGTTTTTAGCCATTAAGAATCTTAAAGGATTGACTAGAAAGCCACTGGAAGGAGATTATATCTAGATACAAATATATCTGGACTGAACTGGATTAAACACAAAATTCTTGCTACCACGAGTAGTAGTCAGAAATGTGATATTCCTTGAAGAACAAATCAACAAAAAAGCATTTATTTACTCATTATTCAGAGCAAATTGAGTAAAACCTGGATGTTTTTCTTAAAGGCTGCGTTCCCAATATTTTTCTTATCATAGCTATTGCATATTCAGAAAACAAATGTGATATGAAGATTACCTTTTTGATTAGTCTTACTCTTTGTTTTAAAGTCCAAGAGTGTTAAAATAAAGAGATAAAATTTGGAAAGGGTTTATTCAATTTGATTACAGGGGAAGACCAATTCAGCACCTTCTCCACTATTGCTTATGATCTTAGCTGGGGTCATCCCTGTGGATTCCTGGGAATTGCCCTATTGCCTGGTTTCTTTCTAGCCCCATACTGGCTCCCTCTATCAAGATATCTATTTCATTGCTCTCCCTTTCTGTCCTTCCCTCATCTCCACCTTTCTGTTTCCTCAGGTTCTTCTCCCTCCTCCCCCCACTTTCTCCCCTCCTCCTCCCCTTCTGCTTTCCCTTCTCTAATCCTCCCAACTTTCTCAGGAGAACTTGTCTATTTCCCCTTCCCAGGGGCATCCATGTATTTTTTTTCTTAGAGTTCTACTTGTTATCTAGCTTATCTGGGATCATGGTCTATAGGCTGGTTATCCTCTGCTTTTACAAGTATAATATCCACTTATGAGTGAGCACATACTGTATTTGTCTTTTTTGTCTGGGTTACCTCACTCAGGATTTTTTTTTCTAGCTCCATTCAATTGCCTGCAAATTTCAAGATGTTATTGCTTTCTACTGCTGAGTAGTACTTTATTGTGTAAATGTACCACATTTTCTTTATTCAATCTTCAGTCAGTTGAGGGGCAGTTAGGTTGTTTCCAGGTACTGGCTATTATAAATAATGCTACTACGAACTGAGCAAATGTCCTTGTGGTGTGAGAGTGCATCTTTTGGGTATATGCCCAAGAGTAGTATTGCTGGGTCTTGAGGTAGATTCTCAATTTTCTAAGAAACCGCCATACTGATTTCCAAAGAGGCTGTGCAAGTTTGCACTCCCACCAGCAATGGAGGAGTGTTACCCTTTTGTTGCATCCTTTCCAGCACTTGTGTGTTTAATCTTAGCCATTCTTACTAATGTAAGATGGTATCTCAGAGTCGTTTTGATTTACTACCTTAATTATCATTATAGAAAGGCCATCTAGCAACTGATGGAAGCAGATGCAGAGATCCACAGATAACACTGGTCTGTGCTCCCAGAGTCCAGTGAAGAGACAAAGGAGCCATAATACGAGTAAAGGGGTCAAGATCATGATGGCGATACCCACAGAAACGGCTGACCTGAACTTGTGGGAGCTCACTGACTCTGGACTGACAGAGGGGGAACCAGCATAGGCCTCTAAATGAGGGTGATTGTTGTGTGACTAGAGCAGACAGTGAGGCCATGGAACCAATATTTATTACTAGTGCTTGGACAGGCTTTTTGGAGCCCATTCTCTTTGGAAGGACACCTTGCTCAGCCTAGATATGGGGAGGGGGAGTTCGTATTACCTCAAAGTGATGTGCCTGACTTCGTTGACTCCTCATGGGAAGCCTTACCCTCTCTGAGTAGTGGATGGGGGTGGCGTGGGGGGGAAAGTGGGGACAATAGGTATAGAGAGGGAGAGGGAACCAGGATTGATATGTAAAATTGCAAAAGCTTGTTAAAAATATTGGAAAGTGCCTTGGTAAGAGAAAAGAATCAGCTGGAGCTGCAAGAACATATGAAAGAGGAATCAGAACTAATATCAAATCACACTGTGTGTAGGTGTGAGGGGTGTACATCTCCGTACATGTATGTGAGAGACACTGTCAAAGAATATACAAAAGATAGAATAGTTTGTAAATACTTGTAGGTGTGACCCAGAAGAAAATAAAAAATATACATGACCGTCTTGACAACCCATACAGCCTCTAACATTAACCTCCTCCAAATTTCATATATTCATTATCATTCTCTTTCTCATGTATGCCTTATTTGTCTCTTTTCCTTGTATTAGGTAAACAAGTTTGCAATTTGTGTATATTTTCTCTAGGATAATAAAATTTTGCTTGGCTATGACATTATTTTGTTGTTATTTGGATGAAATACAACTTTATTATGTTTTTTTCTCTTCCTATCCCTGGAATACTTTTGGAACAAGGCTTACTTAGTTCCTTAAAACTCTCTATCCAGAGCTTCTTTCTACATTTACCCATGATAAAGCAGAAGCAACAAACTTATAGTTCAACGGTTGAATGTTTCATTGTCAGGACTTTTTTGAACTGAACATGAGTAAGCTGACATTAGTCAGACCTGTTGCTTGCTTTTTTGACTGGGATTCTATGACATGACATAAAATAAAAACATTATTTAGATTTTTGTTGCTTGTTGCAGATAGCTTAATGAAAGTAGACCTTCTCATAGTGTCATTGAATTATATTATATAGGTTGAATTGTTGAACGCTTAAAGAAACACACTCAAAATTATTTTAAAGCATAGGCATAATTTTCCTAACAGGGAGAAATGTAAAATTGTGTAGATGAATGAGAGGGTAAAGAAGAGAAAGGGATCTGGGGATTGGATAACTAACATTAGGAATGCTTGAGAAAACACACACACACACAACACACACATACACAAATATTTCTTGCCAAGTAGATATTGCCCCTCCGAGAAATGATAGGTCAGTGCTGGTTGTGAGATATTCCCTCACGTTGTTGGTCATGGATTTATATAAAACCCTCTAAACAGTAGAGTTATTGTCATTGATCTTTGTTGTTCACTAAAATTCAATAGTAGCTATTGGAGAAATTTCCACACATTTTGACCACAGAACATAGAGAAATCAAGTTGGTTCTACCCAATAAACTTTTTGCTGCTGTGTAAATTGTTGAGGGAAAATAATCATGTGCAGTCTTACACACACATTTGTGAAACCTGTGGACTGAAATTGGCCAATATGACAAGATATGCTCATTGATGCAATAGTTATTCAAATTTATGGGGTAACCAGCTGCTCTCTGATTGGATTTAAGAACCACTCCACTTTAGTGAGTATTAATTCCTGAAATTGTAAACTTTGTCAAGATACCATGATTTGGAGCTCAAAGGCCTGAGGGATGAACCGAAAATATTAATTTGTTACATGGGCATACAATTAGACAACCCTCTTAACTCATGACTCTGTATCCAAAGATTAGTGAAGCTCTCAGTCATAATCATAGCATTTTTTGATTATTAGTTTTGTTTTATTTTTGTTGTTATTGTTGGTTGCTTGGTTGATTTGCTTTTTTTGTATGGCCAATGGATAAGTTTAATGCATAAACAGCTGATTAAAGAATACAGAATAAATATCACTGGAGTACTCAGCCACAAATAGGATACTTATGTTACCAAATCTTATAAAATATTACACAATTCAGCAAAATATCAGATACACTGAAGATTTTGGAAAATAAAAACAAAAGGACACAGGTAGTAGATGTGCATAGTGGAGAACAGTGTCTCAGCTTCAAATCCTCTCTTCTCCTCTGCCGTTCCTCTTTGTTCTCTTATCACTCAAGAATTTTCCAATGTCAGTTATTACAAAGTATCTTATTATTAGTTTTAACAAAATTTCATACAGCTGTAATGAGTCATTGAAATTAATCATACATCTATTAATTTGTACATTTAATAACTTGTTCCTTAGGAGAAATAATTTATAAAAAAAGCAAATTAAAATGATAAGAAACTAGGATCACATAAAGTGGGTTAACTATCCTTGTAGAAATGTTTTTAAGGTTGTGCTGTCATTGCATAGCGCATTTTAAATAAAATTATTATCTGTTTATAAATTTGTTAATTAAATGAAATTCTTTTACTACATTTTGGTCAGAAGAATCATGTCTACAGACTGAGAGGGAAAAAGGTTCTTTATTTCTCTTACCACAGATTAGATTGTTGCTGCTGTTCTGGAGATTACATTTTTTGTCATCATGTATTATATATCTACACTCCAAATATAATAATGGGATATTCAGAAAATATATTTTTTTAAAAAAGAAAATGAACAAAATGTTAAATGTCCACATAATAAACAGCTCTCCAGAGTCAGAGAATAAATATGAGTATAGGGCATGTCTTGAAGAACTGGATGTTTGGGCTTTGTGCTATGGTGATATTGTTAGGCAAATAGTTTCAGAAAAGGTAGTTTCAGTGTTGATACTGTTAGGCAAGAAGGTGGTTTCAGAGAGTTCCTAGTGATAGGCCCATCAGTCTGACAATAAAATTAGTTAATATTGTCACATTTTTCTTATGGATTTTTAAAAATAATTGATATATTTTCCTGATCTATTGTAATGTGTAGAGTTGATAAAGATATAGACAAAGAAAGACTAAAAATGGTAAAACATTTATTTAATTAGAATTTTATGTAAAGTAGAAAAAGAATGAGCAAAGAAAAATCAACAGTTGTGAAGAAACATTATTAAATGAGAAGATATGATTTTAGTGTTATAACAGACAGGGAAGTATTAGAGATCTTTATTCAATACTGTTTATATTTTAGAAGAGATTTTTCTTTTATTATCTCTAGTATATTTTCATAGAGACAGAAGCTCAAGAAACACTTATATGAAAGCAAGCATATTTAGCAGAGACTGAAATTCTGCAAGCCACATGTACCCAAATGTTGTTCTGTTCTCATTTTTCTAAAGCTGCTATAGCCGCACTGCCCTTGTAGTGCTGAAGAGCACATGAACAGTACCTTTGTCTTAGGATCTTTGAACTTACTAAGCTTCCTGTACAGACTTCTACTCAGTTTTCATGTGTCTGATGCTCACAATTCATTTTTCTCTTAACACATTGTTGAGGAACTGTCAAATACTCTTCTAAACACTTTATATGAATTAACTACTTAAGTTATTGTGCGGTCACATAGATCAAGAATAGTTACCTAGTTAAAGGATCCCCATGTAGAATGAATACCTCAGCCTTTACTCACACATTATCAAATGAGTTAATAAATTTTAATGTCAAAAAATGATGCTAGCTACCACCTCTTTATTTGACACAATACATTTTTAAATGGTGTTGTTAGAAATGATACCTATTATCACAACAGGGCAAAAGACACAGTAAGGCCAGGCTTTCAAGAGAAGAGCAATTCTAGATAAGGAAAATCAAATCTATAAAATATCAATTGGCTATTATTTTGTAGTAAATGTCAGTTTAGTGTTATACTTCTGAGAAAAGAATATTCCAATATAAAGTATGTTAGTTGGCCACAATCTCATAAGCTCTGATAAAACAAATGTCTTCCTATAGATCCTTAATGTGCAACATAATGAGGCATAAAACAGTGAAACGAGGATTTTATTTTGAGTAACCAGAGTTAACATCAATTTGGGAGGGCATATGCATATCTAGGGTAGCATCTGAAATGACAGTAAACCTTTCTATTTTTCAATGTCATCTTCAATTTAATGTTCCCAGATGCTATGGTCATATTCAGGAGTATTTAGGAAGTTATAATGCCTTTTCATAGTTCACTAGAATTAATGTTCACATTAAAGGTCATTTGGAAGGAGCTTCATTTTTCTGTTTTACATCCATTAATATAAATCATTGTTAGATTTTAATTGTATATGCAGGAAGCAGTATTAATTAATTCTCATATATACAAAGAAAATGTGAGTTCAAATCTTGGCTGTGCAGTGTAATGAGAAAAATGTATCATCTCTCTGTATGGTTTGTTATAATTCCACTCTAAAATGAGGATTATAGCTATTTCAAAGAGATAATATCACAAGTAAATGAGATAAGTATTACCAAAATTCATCACAGATCTTGACAGTACAAATTCAATATACTTCTTTTTGCTTTCACTATAGAATCTAAAATAAGCTTTTGCTATTCAAAAATGACAAACTATGTACCAATCTTGCATGTACACTTCACAGATGATGAGTACGCCAAAACTTCTATGATGTCTTCCAAGTTCTTTACTGATCTACTATAAGCAAACATTTGATGAAATAACAGTACTTTCTCCTGACAGTTATTCCATTGACCAAACTCTACCCATGCTCATAGGAGTTTATGTCACCCAGAGCTGATTCAGGCATTTCCTCAATAGCTTCATTTTACAAAGAATCCTCCAAAGTGATGCAGTTGGAATCTTCTAATTTCATTGTTATCTCATCCCAGTTAGATAATGAGACTTTATTTCTCACAATTATGCAGGTGATTTTCAGACCAATTGGCATGGCCTTCATAGGTTGGGTGAGCCAGAATTTTTGTTACATTTGAAATTTTCTCCTTATAGATTTTCATCCATTGTCCATTGTCCAGCATCCAAACTCTACTTCTTGTCTACAAATTTCCACTTGATTTTGAGACTGAGCACAGCACTCTTTATTACTTCATTTTTCTCTGTACCTATTGCTATATTATTTAGTCAAAAATTGCAAAGTCCATTTTCTTTAAATCCCTAACTATATTGAGGATTCCTATTTTCCCATTCCCACTCTTAATAGAAGCTTTGGCTTCAAATTTGGCTAACATAAAACTTGAAAAGTATCTCAGGGAAAATTTGACCCCAAAGAATTATGTATTGGTGCTGTATACTTGCCAATCTTCTACAACTCTCTTCTTATGCAGTGCCTGAGACTGACATGGAGGAAATGCATTGCTGATCCCCTGTGTTCCCAGCTTCTTGATTTCAAGTTGTGAAACACACACATGGAATTTCTCATCCACAAAGATAACAAGAACAACTACAAAAAAAGCTGTACCTTCTCAAGCATAATGGTAAGCAGCTTCATCAGGAATCTCTGTCACATCTTTAAGGAGAATATTTCTCTAGACTTATTCCCTACCATGCTTCTTTTTCCTGTATCAAGTTTTAAGCTCAGTTCTAGATTAAACTACTGTTGCTGTGAAAGAAGTTGTTGGGTGAAATGGGTCTCACTGCCTTTAACTAGAATTCAGCTGTTTTCATTTGTAAATTAACTCTACAATATAATTAACTTTCTTGGGAAAAATTTTTGGTCATTTATTTCAGATGAATTCAAAAGAAGAAAATCCCACATTCGACACCAGGTTTTGAGACAATACCTCTGCAAACCTCTCTGCCATTTCTCCTACTCTGTTTAATTTCTAGCAGATTCTCGTGTTGCTCTGCCATCCTAATAAAAGACCATGTTTCAACATCAAAATACTCAACAAATTCTCTTACCAAAGCACTATCTCATTTATCGTTTTTCTGTTTATTTCCTGTTTTGCTCTTCTCTGTATTTTCAATACACTTATCATACACTCATGTAGTTATCATCTATGATTCACGTGCAGAAGTGCCATATTCTTGAAGGTATAAATTTTTTTTTATTTTTTTTTTACTACCTACCTATCTTCTTGTTTATTCTGAAGAGTTAGGAATTTAGAATATAAAGAAAACAACTGAAATAAATCATAAGAAAATATATAATTAAAGCCATTTAGGTTTTTAACAAAATAAACAATTTCAAGGTTTTGAATAGGAAGCATCCCACCAGGAGTGGGAAAAAATAATATGTAAAGTAGGTTACACATCCCCAACTCAAGGACAGTTCTTAGTGCAGAAGCACGATCAATCTCTTAAAATCTTTAATGTTCTAGGTGAAAAGTCACTTTAGGGGGCAGTTAGAGGATAGACTCATTAAACCAGTTGTATAAGGCCATGTAGCATGGGTATAAGAGGTTAGGCAGTACCATTAGGAAGTAACCTGGAAAACCAGTCATTTGAATGACTTTGCCTTTGAGGGTACCTCACAGGAAGCAGACACAAAGCAACTGCTTAGGGTTTCAAAATCCAAAGTGACTGAGTACAATGAAGAAAGAAGACCTAATGACGCCTTATTTTAGTAGTTTTATTTGAACTTCAAAATAGTTGTTGAGGGTGAAAGAAATATCTCTAAAGGTTATGAAGAATGCAAAGGTTCAGCTTTCCTGGTGAATTGAAGACAAGCTTACACCTAGATAACAAGTTCACTGATTCTTCTTCCTCTCTCATCAATACTAACCAGGTGAACTAAGACATATTTAAGGATAGAGATAATCTTAAGTTGTAAAATTGGTGTTACGTTTTATACAGTCTTCTATTGTATATCTAGGAAAAAATAAAGCTTAAGAAAGTTTGAGGGACTTGAACCTGATAATGTTCTACAGTGAAGACAAAAATGGACTTATCTTTTTTATCTTTTGAGCAGAATCTATAGCAGTGACCTAAAACCTTATATATATATAAAGCAATCATGGAGATATAGACAACAAAGTCAGAAGAAAAATTTTCATTTATCCATGCCTTTCTAATCTCTGCCACCAGCTTCAAAATGAAGCTACTACCCTCTCCCAGTTAGTAATCTATCTCTTCAATTCCTCAGTTATTT
>LOJH01036863.1:9467-21846 GCA_001685095.1 Ellobius talpinus | reverse complement strand
TAGATACATAGATACATAGATACATAGATACATAGATACATAGATAGATAGAGAGAAGGCTAAGTTGAGAGAAACACCATGGAGCTGCCAAAGGAGAAAGATGCCAGAAATTAACTGTAAGTCAAACAGTGTTATAATCAATATAGTTTCTGTGTGATTATTCAGGTCTGGGCAGCCGGGAATCGAAAGCACAGTTTTCTTTTACAAGACCCTCATATCCACAAGCACCAGAGATGGCTGGAGGCCGATGCCAATGCTTGTTGTACCCACTGAATCCTAGAGGCTGGAACGAACACAAGAGGATTATTCTGGAATACTGAGATTTGCATGTACAATAGGGGTGATTCACGAGATTTCGTAGGGAACCCCTGTCAGAGTTCTCCAGTACAAACAACTGTATAGCTTTAAAGAGAACAGACTCAGGTCTGAGAACTGGAGCTCAGCTGAGGCTCTGGGTTTAATCTGCAACACACAGACTAGGAGTGAGCGGCAGCCACATGCCGGTAAGCCCAGCATTTCACAGGCAGGGCGTCACAAATTCAAACTTACCTTCTGTCCACGGAGCAGTGGTCCTCAGCCTGTGGGTTGTGACCCCTTTGCTAAGGTCACATATTAGATATCCTGCATATCAATCAAATATTTACATTACAATTCACAACAGCAGCAACATCCCAGTTATGAAGTAGCAAGGACATAATTTCATGGTTGGGGTCAGGTTCAGTTTGTTTTCATCATTGTTTGCTGCAAAGGTAATGTCAAGTGTCATTTTTCTCCTTTATTTGATTTTTGTGCTGTTTCTTTGAGGCAAAAGCTTTTATCTCTTGAAAGTCTTCAGAAAGCAAGAGCAATATCCTACTATGGGAGGTTGAATAAAAAATATGATATCAATTCAGAGGACAAAAGCAAAAATAGGGTAGCATTTCTGATGACATTCTCAAATTTGGAATTTTAAATGCTTAGACAAGAGAAACAATATTCTCTTGAAAATGGTGTTAAACAATTCCAGAATGACTGGTCTGTGTGATGATTAAGATGCTAATATTATGATTGTACACGAAGAAATTTGAATAAAATTTTCATGAGCTGTGAGATCAAAAATAGCAGTTTGTCTAGTGATGGTGGCACGCTCCTTTAATCCCAGCACTCCAGAGGTAGAAGCAGGAGGATCTTCATGAGTTGGAGGTCAGCCTGGTCTACAGATTGAGTTCCAGGACAGCCAGGGCTACACAGAGAAACCCCATCTCAAAAGAAAGAAAAGAAAAATAGGAGTTTGTCTTTCTTTCCTTTTTCTTTTCTTTCAGTGGTGGAGACTGAAACCATGATTCTGCATCCTTGGCAAGTGTTCCACCACTGAGCTATGCAATTAGCAAAAGTAATAATGTATCTTAATTAAAGAATACACCAAAACTATTCTTTTATGTCTCAGAACTCACTTTGTAAACCAGGCTGGCCTCGAACTCACAGAGATCCACCTGCCTCNCAGCCTGGTCTACAGATTGAGTTCCAGGACAGCCAGGGCTACACAGAGAAACCCCATCTCAAAAGAAAGAAAAGAAAAATAGGAGTTTGTCTTTCTTTCCTTTTTCTTTTCTTTCAGTGGTGGAGACTGAAACCATGATTCTGCATCCTTGGCAAGTGTTCCACCACTGAGCTATGCAATTAGCAAAAGTAATAATGTATCTTAATTAAAGAATACACCAAAACTATTCTTTTATGTCTCAGAACTCACTTTGTAAACCAGGCTGGCCTCGAACTCACAGAGATCCACCTGCCTCTGCCTCTCAACTGCTGGGATCAAAGGTGTGTGCCACTACTCCTGGCTGTAATGTATGTCTTAAAATGAGCACAAAAATAATGTATCAGAGGCTGAAGACATGACTCTGTAGTCAAGAGCAGACATTGCTCTCACAGGGGACCCAGGTGCAGTTCCCAGAACCCATGTTGGGCAGCACATAAATGCTTATAACTCCAATTCAAAGGGAATCTGATGTCTGTGGTCTCCACTGGCAGCTATACTCACATGCACATACTCACTCCCAGACTCACATAATTAAAAACAATCAAAATAAAAGTTAAATAAACAACATACTAAATATTAATGTGGTTTGAATGTGAGATGTCCCACCTAGACTCATGTGTGCAGTTATATTTTATTTGTACTCTAACAAATAAAGCTTGCCCAAAGATCAGAGGGTGGAGATTGCCACTAGTTAACCATAGAGGCCGGGCAGTGGTGGCACACACTTTTATCCCAACACTTGGAGTTCAAGGCCACACTGGGCTACATGAGATTCAACCAGTCTAGAAGAGAAGCAGAGCTCACACCTTTGATCCCAGCACTCAGGATCTCATGCCTTTAATCCCAGCACTACGGAGGTGGACATGAGTGATATTGATGGGCAGAAAGAGGAATAGAAGGGAGGAGACAAGAACTCAGCCCATTCAGTCTGAGGATTTTGTAGAGGTAAGAACTTTAGTGTCTGGCTGCTTTACTTCTCTGATCATTCAGCTTTCACCTATAACCAGGTTTTTATTAATAAGATCAATTAGATTGACGCTACACATGTGTTTGAACCTTGGCCCCCAGTTGTTGAGTTACTTTGGGGGAGGTTGTGGAACATTCAGGAGAGCCTTGCCGGAAGAAACGATGGCCTTAGGCATTATAGCCTGGCCCTGCTTTCTGGTCATGCTCCACTTCCTGTTCATGCTCCACTTCCTGAATGTGAAGGCCAGCCAACCCCCAGCACTTGCCACCACGCCTAGCCTGCTTGCTTTCGTGTGTTTTCCCACCATGAGGGACAACATGCCTCTGGAACTGTTAGACAAAATAAACCATTTTTTTCCCACTCAGTTGTTTTTGCCTGGTGTTGTAGCACAGCGATGAGGGAGTAACTTTGATAACTACAGGCATTTGACTTTTTCTGCGTACATCCCTAAAAGTCAGTATGTCCAATCAAGCTAGTTAAGGGAAGATGATGTCCTTCTAAAATCAGGGGTCAAATTCTAATGTCACCTCTTTGTTTGGGGGCACAGGTGTCCCTACTTCAATAGCAGCTTGTTTCTGAAAGCAGCAGAGGCCCCTGGAGGAAGAGCAGGCTCTGGGGCTATGGTGGTAACTGTGCCTTCTGGGAACTTACTTGTCTCTGTGTGTGTTAACAACTACAAAATAGAGAAACAGTCACATTCTTAAGTCATTTTTTATAAGATCTTTCTGTGTAATTGAGCTGCTCTGGAACTTGGTATAAACCAGAATAGCCTTAAACTTTTGGTAATCCCTCAGCCCCAGGTTTCTGAGTACTGGGATTGCGTACATGTACCATTGCACCCACCTTCCTGCAACTGTACTTAAAAACAGACAGACAGACAGACAAAAGGACAAGGCCATAAGTGTCGACCTCATTGACTGTCAGCGTTCTTTCCAGCTATCCAGTTCGTCCAGAAACCTTTTCTACAGTACCAGTAGCTTCAAGGTCAGGTGATTGGGGACCACAGCCAAGTCTCAAACCCTTTGAAAAGCTGTCTGGTTTCTTAATCTTACTTGGTCACGTCTGCCTCACCCTGAGATAAAGGTGATTGTGATGCCTGCTTCACTGGGTAGTGGAGAACGTTAAACCTGTCTGTAAATCTAGAAATAAATGACAGCCATTATTATTATTATTATTATTATTATTATTATTATTATTATTATTAACTATTATTGTTTTATTCCTGATGTTGTGTGACAGGGTCTCTTGTGTATCCCAGGATGGCCTTAAACTCACTACTTAGCTGAGGATAACCTTGAACTCTTCACCCCATGACCTCCACTCCACCCAAAAAGATAATATTACAACTGTACATAGCATGCTTGGCCACATTTATCAATTATGAGATGGATGGACCCAAGCCAAGGTCTTCCTCACTTCCCTTCCTCTTCCACCCCAAACAGCTTTGGAACCACACAGGGTCCATGTTAACTCAAGGTCCAAAACGTTTTGTAAATAGCACACAATTCCACAAAAATCAAAATGTGTCAGTTTCTTTTTCTTTTTATGAAAAACAAAACAGATTTTTTGTTTGTTTATTTATTTGCAACTGTAACGTCTTGATCAGATTTCTTTGCGTGTATATATGTGTTTGTGTGCATGTGTTTTTGTGTGTGTGTGTTTGTGTGTGCACACCATCATGCCTGGTGTATGTGGTGCTGGGATTGAACCCAGGTCTTTGAGCATAGTAGACAACCATTCTACCAATGATCTACATCTCCGCCTTTGACCAAGGTTCTTGAGAGATGCTTTAGGGGACCCTGAGGGTGCCCTCCTTCCCCAGAGCAGTGTAAAGCAGGCTGTAGTCCTGGCAGGACTCAGGTTGAACTTTAGGAGCTGAATGGCACCATCCCTAATTCCAAAAGCTTTCTATTTTTCTTCTGGGCTTTGCAGTTGAGTTGTAGTAACAGAGGGAAAAAGATGAACTGCACGTTAGTCTGCTCTTCATCCTTCAAAAATGATGCCCAAATGCTATTTATATCCCAAATCTATCTGTCTTTGAAGGCTCTGGATTCTTTGATGGAGTGGTTGTCACTCAACGGCCGCATATCAATAATGAATGTTCTAGACCAGGCACAGACTCAGGTCATTTCTTCTCTCCAAGCCCGGATTACCATGCAAAAGAAAACAAAAACAATAGAATTCTATATTGCCTGGAGCCATGGACTTGGACTGTGCGTGTTGGGGATTAACACTGAGCCAGTTTAGTCAGCTGTTACGTAGCAAGCATCCTCGGCTTCCACATGAGCCAAGCACATCATTAAAGGGGAGAAGTTAAGTTACTCTTCTATCTTTCCTTCAATAGATCCATATCAATCTCCCAGATGCAGCAAGGGATGACTTGGAGTCATGGAGTAAATCATAGAAAACCACGCTTCTTCTTTTGCCTCCTCAGAGTCAAAAGAACCAGCCAAGAGTCAAGTGGCCCAAGTGGCCTTGGTGGAGACCAGTTAACTACTAGGTTATGCATATGCGTAGGTTAGGGGTGGGTCTTTAAAGTACTAGCCCTTCTCAGGTCTTTCCAAGTCCAGAGCAGGAGACAGAGGCCTAATGAAGGCCAGCTCTGCCTGGTCTCCTAGCTCATGAGTCGACCCCTCCTACCAGTCTGTCAGGAAGGAGAGCTGTTATCATGCCTGTTGCACACACAGGAATGTCAGGCTGCTGAAAGTGGCAGCATGTTCTGTGGTCACGTGGTGAATGAGTAACAAACACAGGGAAAGGGGCCAGGGTTCTGGCTCTTCCAGTTTTACTGCCTTAGTCCAGGTCTGACTGCCTCTTTAAATCCTCAAATTCAGTCAGAGCTGAGGGCTGCGAGTGTGAACAGGCTCCATGACTAGCATCCCTCATTAAGGTAAAGGACCCCCATTTCTCCAATAGTCTACTGCAAACCTGCCTTTTAACTTCAGTGATCAAGGCCTAGAAGGAGGCCGAATACATCCTGTTCCTCAGGCACACAAATGAGTTTGTTCTTTCAGAGGCTGGTATTTCACAGCAACTGCTGACAGAGCCTATATGGGCTGGGACTGCAGCTGCTGGTGAGCAAATGTGTGTTATTTATAGCTCTGTGTGTGTGTGTGTAAAGGGAAGGAATTTCTTCCTTCTGAGAAGTATTGATACCACAACAGGAAGTGATCTCAGTCAGAGACAATGCTATCACCAGAATCAAGTCTACTGTTCTCAGATTTGCGAATGAGTCAGAATCACCTGGAAGGGTTTGCTAGAACACAGTGTATCTGACGTGGAGACTCCTGCTTGTGACTCCAGCACTGAAAAGGTACAAGCAGGACCATTACAAGTTCAAGGTCAGCCTGACCTACATAGAAAGACTTGTGTCTCAGGACAAAATGCCCCATGGGCTGGGGAGATTGCCCTGTCCATAAAGTCCTTGTAAGCAGGTGTGAGGACTGGAGTTCAGATTCCCAGTGCCCACACAAACGTCAGGTAGTTGTGGTGCCCTCTGTCACCTCAGCATTGGAAAGGCAGAAATTGTGGTGGTTTGAATAGGAATGGCCCATAGACTCATGTGTTTCAATACTTGGCCATAGGGAGTGGCACAATTAGGAAGCGTGTCACTCTGGGGCAGACTTTGAGGTCTCAGATGCTCAAGCTGTGCCCAGTATGGCACACAGTTTCCAGTTTCCTGCTGCCTTCAGATCAAGATGTAGAACTCTCAGCTCCTCCAGCACCATGTCTGTCAGCATGTCGCCATATTTGCTGACGTGACGATAATGGATTGAACCTCTGAACTGTAAGCCAGTCCCAGTTAAATGTTTTCCTTTATAAGAGTTGCCATGACATTGGTGTCTCTTCACAGCAGTAGGAACCCAAATTAAGACAGAGATGTCTTAGTGGGTTAAGTGTTGACTGGTCTTTTGCTGAGTTTGGATGCTGGGGGAGAACCCATGTAAGTTGAGGTTGGCTGTCTTCCTCTATTGCTCTGAGATAGGATCTCTCTCACTGGCATTTACCAACTGGCTAAGCCAGCAGGTCCTGGAGTTCTTGCAGCCCTTCTCTCTCTGCCTCCCAGTGATAGGGGAAGTACTTTCACACCTAACTTTGTACCCGGGTGCTGAGGATCTGAACCCAAGCCCGATGCTTGGTGTGGCAAGCTTTCTTTACCCTCTAAGCCATCTCTCTAGCCCACAAGTGACTCTTTTTGTAAAAATTGTACTTATCAGGGATGGTGAGATGGCTCAGTGGGTGAAGGTGCCTGCTGAGCCTGAAGACCTCAGTTAATTACCCTGATTATACAGTAGAAGAAGAGAATTGACTCCTGCAAGTGTTTCTGTGATCTCCACTCAAGGGCCATGGCACGTGTGTACTCACACATACACACATAGAACAAAAACCAACCTTAATGTAATTAAAAATAAAAATGATGCTTTGCTATATGTGTATATGTCAATCCATTTTCTCCTTCTCAATTTTGTGTATTGTGTTTTCCTTTTTTTTCTTGGTTAGGCTAGTGAATTATTTACTGACGTTACTATATTGTTTTGTTTGGTTTTTCAGTGACTCACTGCTTCCTGTCCCTCCTCTGCCTTATCCTACCCCTTCTCTGTCTTTCTTTTGCCAGTGTCTTACTTTGAGCTTACACTGGTTTAGAATTCATTCTGCAGCCCGGGCTGGCCCCAGTGCCTATCTCGGCTTTCCTAGTGCTGGGGTTCCCGGTACGCATTCCTACGCCTAGCTTTGAGAGGCTTTCCTCATCTTAGGAAACTCTTGCTGTACAAACCTTGAAAAGATAATCCACAACAAAGGCAGCTGGTATGAAACCCACAGAAAATTATCTCCCAGCAGTTAGTTCTGCTGATTTTGTAGCAAGTTTGTTATGCAGGCATCCCTGGATACCCACAGCAGGTTGGATTCCGGTATCTTCCCCCCAGATACCCAAATCTGCAGATGCTCATGCCTCCAACATAAGCTCTCAGAATGTTTACATATAACCTACACACATGCTTCTGTGTACTTTAAACTGTCTCTAGATTACTTAAAATATCCCAAACAATGCAAATGCCATTGTTTTTATACTGTATTGCTTATAGAATAGTGATGAAGCATTTGCCTATGGCCAGTCCAGGCCCCGCCCCCAACCCTGTCAATCCATAGTTGGACCCCAGATGCAGAACCCACGGGTATAGATGACTGACTTTGGTTTTATTTAATTCTGCCTTTCTGTTTCCCTTAGATCTTAAAACTTGTTTTTTAACTGAATCATTCCCTTGAGATTCATTCTTCTTAAACACGTAATTTTTTTAACATTAATTTATTTATGTGTGTGTGATCTAATGGGGCAGCATATGTGGGGGTCAGAGAACAACTTACGGGAGTCAGTTCTTTCCTTTCACGGCGTGGATCTTGGAGAACTAACTCAGGCTGTCAGGCTTGGCAGCAAGGCCCTTAACCTGAGCCATCGTGCCAGCCCAACAAATGATTCTGAGAGTTTTTCCTTTTAACACATATACATGCATATAAACTTTGATTATATTTCACAGATAAATAGGATTTTCCTTATTATTTGCTAAATGATCTAGTTTTATTTTCTTTATTCGTGGAAATGAAAGATGTTAAACACAAATAGTCATCCTTAAGTCTTGCTGTTCTGTGATCTTGGTCTGGAAACGCCTTCTCTTTCTCTTAGCTTCTGTGGATTAAAGCAATAAAGCCCTTTAACAGGATTCCTGTGTCATGTGTGCTCAATGAGATTAAGTTGCACTTCTCTGCAATTTGGAAGGAAATGGAATTGGAAGAAGGAAGTTCAAGTCCCAACTCTGCCACTTTTTATTGGTAACCAAATAAATAACTCAGTTTGAGTCTCACATTATGTACAGCTGGGAGGTCACACTGTATTCTCGTCCTTGCAATTCAGGACTGCAAGGAACATGGAATTAGTTTCAATTAGGCTGTCTTAATGACTTCCAGGCTCGTTTGTTAGTTGAATCAGCTTGGCCACCGGAACTGGAGACGCTAAGTACAGCTCTTGCTGTGATCAAGTTGATGCCTTGGCTTCCTCAAGCTTCCCTGTTTGACACCAAGGGGAAAAACATCCAGACAATTCTGGGGACTCATTTCCTCACCCTTTGTAAGATGGGCCCTAGAGTTGGCGAGATGGGATGACAGCATCTCTGTGGAAACTCCTCTTCAGGAGAGGCTGTTTCCTCACTGACAGGGTATCTGGATGATCTGGCTTTTCCTTTCCACATGCTTGGAGATTGTCCGGGCTCTCTCCCTGTTGTGGCTGCCCTTCTGTGACAAGGACTTGTCTCAGGGCTGAGACCTCACAGCTGCAAGAACATGGCTACTTTGCTTGTAGGTTTTCCCAATAAATCAAACACCACAACACACACCTGCCCTTTTGTACAGCCATATGATATGATGACTGTAGCGACATATTTTACACATACCATGTCTCGTATTCCCCATAGCAAGCTTGATGCTATGCAAACTATCCCCCTCTTAAATTGGGGACTCCTGGTGCTCAGAAAACATGAAAAAAGTATCCTCAAAGAGGCAAAGACAGAGATAGAGCTCCAACTGCTTGGTTTGGCCTCGGTTTTCAACTTGAGTGCCATTTCCATTCCAGACTTCACAGTTTTCCTGTAGGTGGTGCTAAAGGGTTTGATTCAGTTTGTTTATTATGACAGATTTCAACAGAGGGAAGTAAAGTGTAGGGAACACCTTCTCTCCTTTATCCGAGAGTCCCATGGGGGCAAGCAACAACCCCGAGGTAACATGCTGATGCCACAGGAAAAAATTAACAGAGGGTGATTGTCACATCTGTCTTGACCAGCAGGAAAGACGCAACACTCAGGCTCTTCTATAAGCAGTTTATTCAGGAACCTTGAACAATCTTCTTCTTTCTCCCGGGAAGGGCAATGCAGACTATATACTCTATGGGCTACCAATCCCAATAAGCCACGTGGCAATCTCTAATAGGCCCACATACATGAAAGCAAGCATGCTAATCAGCCTTAGCCAAATAAGGACTTGTTTATCCTGAGAGCACTTGCATGTTGGGCTAGCGGGAGCCATCTTTAAGGCGCAGCACTACACAGCTTTCCACAGGTGATGAAGCTATACTTCTTTGGGGGAGAAATTTAACTCTAGGCACATTCTGTTTGCAAAAAAAAGCCAAACCTAGTCTCAAGAGGCGAAGGAGGTGTAGAGCCAGAAGCAGGAAGGCCAAGAACTCACAGCCATCCACCTGCTTCTGCCTCCCAAGTGCTGGGGTTAAAGGTGTGTGTGTACAGAACACTCTTTAATTCATTGCCAGGAGGCTCAAAGTCCTGCCTCTATTTGATGGTTTGAATGAGATGTCCCCCATTTTCTTAGTTAGGGATTATTGCTGTGGAGAGACACCATGGCCACAACTCTTATAAAAGAATCCATTTAATTGGGGCTGACTTACAGTGCAGAGGTTTAGTCCATTATCATAATATCAGGAAAACAAGACTGTATGCAGGCAGACATGGTGCTGGAGAAGGAGCTGAGAGTTCTAGATCCCTAGGTAGTGGGAAGGCAGTGAGCCAGTAGGCCTGGCTTGAGCTTCTCAAACTTCAAAGCCTACCCCTAGTGATGCACTATTCCCCAAAAGCCCACACCTACTCCAACAAGGCCACTCCTACAATAATGCCACTCCCTCTGAGTCTCTGGGGGCCATTTTCATTCAGACCACCACACCCATGTACCGGGTGTTTGAATACCAGTCTCCAGTTGGTGATGTTATTTTGGGAGGCCTTGGCGGTACTGTTGGAGCAAGTGTGGCATTGGGGGTGGGCTTTGAGGTTTCATAAGTCTGGGTTCTGTCCCTAGTGTTTTCTCTGCTTAGTGCTTGCTGTTCAAAATGTGAGCCCTCTCTACATTTTGTGGAGATTCCTTCTCCAGCCACCATGCCTGCATCTTGCTGCCATGTTTCTCTGCCATGACAGACTCACCTGTCTGGGACCATAAGCCCAAATAAACTCTCTCTCCTATGAGCCGGCTGTTCGTTGCATTTTATCACAGGACCAGAAAAGAAACCAATATTCTCCAGCATGCTATTTTCAATTTCAGACTTCTAAGACCTGCCAGAACTCACAGTAACACCCCCCCATCCTTTCTTTACGGCCCAGCAAACAAGGGATTCTCTGGAGTCCACATCACTCCTGGACCAGCGTTCTCCATGGGCTCAACTTTCATTTGACTTAGATGATTGCATTTGGGCAGCCATCATGAGAATGAGTGTGCATGTGGACACTTCCACAGGGACGCCTCAGTCCCGGGACCGTGTACCTCAAGAGGGAAACCAGATTTGCCGGGCATGTAGGGAGCAAGACTTTCTTGTGTCAACTTCTCATAAGAAGATACCTGGGAAAGCAATTGACAAGAAGAAGGCTTGTTGTAGCTCACGGTTTAGGAGACTTCGATCTGTGGTTACTTGGCTCTGTTGCTTTGTGGCCCCTGCATGTTGAGGCAGCATAGCATGAGTGTGTGGCAGAACAAAGTGGCTTTACTCACAGGTAACAGTGTATAGGGGCAAGAATGCCTGGGGGAAAAGTTCCTTCAAAGGTATTCCTTGAAAGGCCTACTTCCTCCAGTCAGGCCTGCCTCCCAGTAGTCCACCCATCTAAGGTTCATCAATAGACAATTCATTGCTGAAGTTACTGCTCCCATGGTGCAGGTATTAGACTTTACGCTATCTGGAGGAACCTGTGCCATACCCAGTACGGTGACTACACATTAACCAATGGACCCCTCTTCCCCCACTTCCTCAAGATCATGCATTCCTTTCCCCAAAGGCAAAAACCCTCTCATCATGCTCCTGCTAGCCTAACTGCCATGTCACAAGCAACTCAGTGCAGGTGTGTGGGTTCACGCGGTCCGTGAAATGAAGACTCAGAGACCCATGAGAATGAGCTTAGCCTCTGAGGCTGCAGGGGCTCAGCTTCAGTGAACTGAAGCCTTTCTTTCGCCTCTTGATGTCTTTATTTTTTCCTATATTTACACTTTAGCTAGTAGATTTCCATATCTCAAAACAAGCCAAATGAAGTTTCCCAAAATACAATGCCAGGTGCAAATACCTGATTTGTAAGGTACCACGGTTTTCGGGTTTCCTCTAAACCAAGTTTTGCATAGGCTTTGTATCCTTGGGAAACTCTCAGACAAGATTCACATAGGGCAACTAAAGGTATCCCTAACACAAAGGATGGTTTAGGGGCTGAGTGAAAACTCTGGAGCTAGGCCAGGTATAGTCCAGCGGAGTTCATGGCTAGCAAGGGTTACTTGCTAACCCTCTGGCGCCACGGCGGCAAGAACTTCTGCCACACTGCCAGCACCAGGAATTATTAGTCAATGATATGTGGCATGAAACCTCCCCCATCCTCTGGAATCTGTGAGGAACTCCCCCTTCCCAACATTGCCACATGGGAACCCTGTCATGTTGTCTCTCTGTGGCTCTAATATCTCTTCTAGTAAATCTCTTACCCAAATGGCAATCTGGTTCAGGGTTCTCTGTGAGCCTGCCCCAATTCCCAAACTTCCAGCAATCAAGCCTTGAACATATAAGCCTTTTTTCTTTTTTTTTTTTAAGAACACTTCATTCTCGAACCATAACACACTGCAAAGTCATACCCCTGTGGGTTCCTGAGTTAAAAGGTAGTAGGAACTGAGAGAAAGGTGACAGGGGAATGAGGTCAAGAAAAGTTATTAATAAAGTCAAGAAAAATTAAGTTCATGGACAACAAAGTAATGTAGTTCTGGGGTTTCCCAAGTTTCTATTCATTCATTGATTCATTCATCCATTTATCTATCATCTATATATCATCTATCTAATCTATCTATCTATCTATCCATCCATCCATCCATCCATCCATCCA
>LOJH01036862.1:0-15410 GCA_001685095.1 Ellobius talpinus | reverse complement strand
AAGAAATTAGGGGTTTTCATGACAGTGAGCCACATCTGCTCCTGGTAGCATCAATCATCTATTTCACAAGGAAAATGGGCATCTAAGAGGCTCTTTATGGAGTTTGTTAGCCATTTGGGCAAAAAACTGCTATTGTCTGGACTGCTTGATGTTATGATATATGAATTGGCTATTCAGGACTCACAGAGAAATGACTGCTGCAGCTGCTTAAAGGTGAGATTGTCCTTTAGTGGTGCTGCTTCATGAAAGATTCTTGCAGACATTCTGCAGGACACAGAAGAAAGTGACTGACAAATTACCAATATAGGTGGAACTGTCTTTGAAACTTCTTGCTTTTTGGAAAAGTCTGCTGGATACTCTTGGCCTGTAGGCTGAAGATGGATTCCCAACAGTACAGAAGAACTTTGGGTGACTGTCCAGGTAGAGAGATGTCTCTATCAATTCTAGAGTTTTTGAAGTTTCTTACATTGCACTTCCTGTTTACTTAGGTAATGTTATATCCATTTAGTCTTTGATGGAGTTGAATAATATTTATGAGTATATATTTCCTTAGTTATAATAAAAGACAAAGTAGATGTAAATATAGTAACTATAATTCTTGCTTGATACATGTTTTGTATATGTAATTTCACTATCTTAAAATTAAAACTTTCTTTTTTATTTAAACAGAAAAGGGGAGGCATTGTGGGATTTCCCACTGTAGGCTATGAATACCACTGGTTGAAAAAGAAGTATGCTAATAGCTTACTCTTGGATATTTTGTTTTTTTAATGATTCATATTCTTGAAATATAAATATATGATTTCTAAAGTAGACAAATGTGGTGATTTGTGTATGTGAGGGTCCATAGTAAAGATTATGCTGACATGACCATTCCATAATATGATAAGGTTTTTATTGTACATGAGATGAGACAGGACAGCTACAGACATATGGAAGAATCCAGGGCAGAGAAAAATGGAGGCTGAATATAGCCAATCGATTGTACATGACTAGGCTTAGGGAAGTGGGAAATATATAGAGCAAGCAAGTGAGAGCATAGTTAGAGAGAATAGCCAAACAAGAAGTAAGAGTACCTGGGAGGAGGAAAGCCTGTGATCTGGATGTAGTTTAGGATAGAAGAGGATCTGAGTAGTGCGAGGGTGCTAATGAAGACTGAAATATATGGTAGACATTTGTGGCACTAAGGAAGCCCGTAAGCAAGGATGGCTTTTATATGCTGTTAGATGCCAGAGATATAGGTCAATGAAGAACCATATATCTTTCTTGTCATAGGTAAGCCTAATGATTCCTTTTGCAGATGGGAATCAGTTTAACAAATTCCTGAGAAACTCTGACTTTTATCTAACCTCCAGAAATCTTGTAGACCTGCTTGAGATCAATTCCTGAACATTTGAACTGCCTGTGACAACTAACAATTTGAATGAGAATGGCTGCAACATCATCATTTGTTTGAATGTCTAGTTATCAACTGGTAGACAATTTAGGAAGTATTAGAATATGTGGCCTTATTTGAGGAGGTATGTCACTGGCAGTGGGTTTTAAGGCTTCAAAAGCACATGCCAGGACCAGTCTCTCCTGCCTCCATCTTCTGGGTCAAATGCAAGCTCTCAGCTAATTTTCCAGTTCCATGCCTGCCTGCCTGTTTCCATGCCTCCCACCACAAAGATTATGGGCTCACATTCTAAAACTGTAAGCACAATCTCCATTAAATGCTTACATTTGCAAGTTGTCTTAGTCATTGTGTCTCATCATAGTAGAACAATAACTAAGAGAATAATTATTAGAAGAGTGAAAGACAGTATAATATGTTTATTCAGAAGATAAGTGGACTGCAACATAATGTACTTTTTAGTTATGATTCAAGTTCATGTAATTTATGAGATTAGTCAAAATAGATTTATGTGTTATTCTCTAGCTGTATGTATCTACATTTGTGTGTGTGTATGTGTGTGTGCATGTGTGTCTAGGCATAAAAACACAAACTAAAATGTAGAATCCATGAAACTGAGAAGTAATCATCATTTGGAAAAGATAAAAAATAAGAGTTAAATCTGTATACAGGGACTGAAGACAGTGCATATGCATGAATTGTATTGTGTAAAATGTGGGAAGAATATTACCTTCAAGTATGTGGATACAAAGGGAGAGAAATATGACTCAATAAATTTAGGTTCAGGAGAAGTTGATGAATTATTAAATCTAGAGAACTTGATAGAATGACCTGAAAGGGTAGCAAGACATGCTCAGTGTTTAGAAGCTTAAAATTTATAGTAAATTTCTATATATTGGTATGATGATCTCTATAATGCTGATTTTCAAATTCAACACAACTGACCTTCTGGATTGTAGTAGCACTTTCTTGTCAGGATCGCTAGGCCAAAAATAACAACATGGAGACTTATTATTTATTATGAAAACTTGAACTTATCTTAGGCTTATTTCTAACTGTTCTTATAACTAAAATAAGCTAAATTTTTAAATATATGTTCTTCCATAAGGTTCATTACCTCATCTCTGTGCTGCCCATCCTGATTCTTCAACATCTCTGTTGGTGACTCTACAATGTTTCTTCACAGAATTCTCTCTCTTTCTCTACCCCAAAGTCCTGTCTATACTTTCATGCCTAGCTATTTGATGTTTAGCTTTTTATTACACCAATCACAGCAATGCATCTTCACAGAGTATAAAAATATCCCACAACAATAGACTTCAAAAAATCAGTTTGTGTATATTTCTATGTAGGTGTTTCTGGAGAATTGCTTCTATAATACCAGGTTAGTAGCATCATTCTTATTCTCTAACTCACTAGATGAGCATAGCAGTCCCCTTTTTAAGTAAATATGACAATAAACATGTCTCAATACATTGTTACATTTTTCCAAAAGGAAAAAGTATCTTTCTTCAGGCTGAGATTCATTGGTTTTGACTACAACCTCTGGGGCTGACTTGGGGGAAGGAGACGAGGTTCTGAGTGAGTGTATATTGTTGATATAAGCACATTCATATCAAGAACCCTTTTGCCTTAGACCCAAGGAGAACTGGAGTAGAGAAGTTTAGCAACAATTGACTTTTATCTAACACCAATGAATCCAGAGAATATCAGCCAGTTTCCACTTATAAAAGGAGAATGGCTATAAACTGAGACTGTCCTCCTACAAAGACCTCCCATAGAGACTAGCTAACTTGCATTGTCCTACTTAGTGTTGTTGTACATTGTAAATATTCTGAGCTTCAGGGTTACTGTCGTTGCATCTTGCTCAGAGTTTGTGGTTCACTCAGTCTGGCCCCAGCTTTTCTGTTCAGGTGTTGCTGTTTCAACAAGGATGCTACCTAAACTGAAATAGAGAAGTATTGAGAATTTCAAAGAAGTACAGAATCAATATGTGTGTGCGTGTGTACATTTGAAGAGCCTAATCCTTTGTATTTAGTAGACAAACATGGAATGGTATGTAGAGAATGAGAATTCACAATGAACTCAAATTAGCCATTGTTTGAAAAGCCATGAAGTCTAGAAATAAAAGAAGACTGCATCTGAAATAAAGTGTGAGGCACAATCTTAGTCAGTGAAAATAGATGTTGAGGCATTGAAGTGGGGAAATGATAATAGGTGAGGTACTGAACACTCCCTTTTAATTCCTTTCTATGAAGATAGAAGTCCTATGGATATGTGTCCCACCCTCCCATAAACAGACATGACTTTGATTCCTAGAACTGGATATATTTATGAACAAATCTACATTGAGAGCAGAAAAAAAAGAATCTAGACTGATCAAAATTTACAAAGAAAGCCATCTTCTGAAACTGAGTTCTTATTGGTACATTGTTTGTGTCAAAGGTCAGGATGTAAACTGTCAAATGCATCTCAGCATTGTGTTTTGAAAGTGAATAAATTAAATATATAATATTTAAAAATAGATTATATTCCAAAGGATGAAGATAACCACATACATAATAAAGATTACTTCATAATCAATGTCTCAATACTTATAATATTCAAGGTCTATATACCAGTCCACTGTCCCCTCTCTGTCTCTGTCTCTATCTCTCTCTCATTGTATGTGTATGTATGTATATGAATGTGTTTGTGTGTATTTCACTTGAAACATTATTTAACACAAAACAATATACTGAAGATACCTTTGACTTTTGGCTTTGGCTAGGGCATATCCTAAACTTATTTTGCCTGTCTTACTAAGTACTTATCTAATTATTCTACTACCTTATGGAATGTCCTATTTTGGGCTTATATTGTGATAGAATAACATGGCAAAACACAACTTGGGGAGTGTCTTAGTTACTTTTCTATTTTCAGGTTAAATCACACAGCAACTTAATAGATAAGTCACTTAATTTGGATCTCACAGTTCCAGTGGGTAGTATAGTCCCTGATCATCATGGCAGTGAACATGGTACAGACAGGCAGGGCATAATAGTGGAACAGTACTCAAAACTGACATGTGGAGACACCAGGTATGAAGTGGAAAAAAAGGCAGAGAAAGCTAACTGGAAACTGAGTGTAACCTCAAACCCACCGCTGAATGACACACTTCTCCAATAATGCCAGATATCTGCCAACAAGATATTCCTAATTCTTCCAAAATAATAGTAAAACAAAAAATTATATATATATATATATATAGACTGGCATATAGAAAAATATATTTGCACATATATGTGTCTGTCTGTATGCATATATGTATATGTATGTGTATATATGTGTTTATAGTGAACATTCTCATTTGAACTACCACTTGGAAGAGAGGGTTTGTTTCAGCTTACTGCTCCCAGCTTCCACTTCATCATTGGGAGAAATCAGGGAAGGGATCTTGAGGCAGAGACCTGGAGGAAGGAACTGAAGTATAGCCCACATAGCTTTCATAGCCTGGTTTAATTATTCAATTATGGGATAATCAAATTGGAAGACAAAGGTGTCTTTTTGGAATATCTACATTTCTGCGAAGACAAGAGTTCCTCTCTTTCAATTTTAGGATCTCAAGATTGAGATAGAAAACATATCTGTACCGTGGAATATTCCTTCTGAATACTCTAAAGATTTGTCACTTGAATTGGTTTAATAAAATGCTGATTGGCCAGTATTAGGTGGGCAACCTAACTAAGGATGATGGGAAGGAGAAGGATCAGTCAGGAGTTTTCAGCCAGATGCAAAGGGATCAAGAGATGAACAATCTATACTAGTAAAGTTACCACCACATAGAAGAGTGTAAATAAGGAATATAGGTTAACTTAACATGTAAGAGCTACTTACTAATAAGTCTGAGATGTCAGCTGAGCACTTATAAGTAATATTAAGCCCCAAGTAAGTTATTTGGGAAGCAGCTGCTGGATTTTTGGGAACAGGTGGCTGGGAGAGAAATGTCCAATTATATATCTGTCTGAAACAAATACAATAAACAGAAAGCAAGTTGGGTTCAAAGTTAGAATATAGGTAGTTTGCTCCAGGTAGCGGTGCATAAAAACCAGTTTTATAATCTCTTTGCTTTTAATTGCTTTTGTAAGGAGTACCATAAGCAAAATCATTGGTGTCTCAGTGTAGTGCTGTGAGGAGGTAAAATGATCAAGAAAACACTTATGAAAGAAAATATTTAGTTGGAAACTTCCTTACAAT
The DNA here is from genome assembly GCA_001685095.1 of Ellobius talpinus. Lineage (NCBI taxonomy): Eukaryota > Metazoa > Chordata > Mammalia > Rodentia > Cricetidae > Ellobius > Ellobius talpinus. The sequence continues at coordinate 9,781 of LOJH01036862.1, read as the reverse complement.
TTCAAAGGATTAATCCTTGATCATAATGGTGGGAGACATGGTACTAGAATAGCTGAGAGGTTTATATTCTGATCCCCAGGAAGGAGGCAGAGAGAGACCAAGAGACACACCGGGCCTGACATGTGCTTTGATATCTCAAAGCCCACCTCCAGTAACAAATTTTGGGGTAGAAAGGTGTCTCAATTGTTAAGAATATATGCTGCTGTGGCAATTCACCAGAGTTCCCTTCCAATAACCCATATCATTTTAGTCACAATCACCTGTAATTCTATTTCTAATGCACCCAATGGCCTTTTATTTTTTCTCTGAGGGACATTAACATACATGTGCATACATGCACATAGAAATAAAAACAGAATAAATCTTTGAAAACTAATCTTCGAAGCATTTAAGGTTTAGAAAAAAATCCATCTTTATTAAGATTAATTATATTGAAACATTTTTAAAATTTTTAATTAAAGTCTAATTATGTCATTTCCCCCTTTCTTTTCCTCCCTCAAACCTTTCCCATGCCTCTCACCCTGTCTCACTTCCTTGGAAATCCATGATCTCTTTTGCTTTGATATGTATAGTGTTTGTTTGAACGTGTGTGTTTGTTTGTATGTCACTGCTGAGTCTATTCAGTGTTGCTTGTAGGTATGAGATTTTAAGGCTGAACATTTGATATTGTATAAACAGTTGGGGAACTGTTCCCCAGGAAAAACTAGTGTTTCTTTTCATAGCCATTAGTTGTAGCTAATTAAGTTGAGGGTCTTAAAAAATCAGGGTGGGTCCCTATGGGATTTCCCTTTTCCCATGTCAGCATGCTAGAATATCTGTTGGTATTGTATCCTTCAGGTTTGTTTTAGGTAGCCATATTGTTTTGGTATCATGAGTATATTTTGCCTGCCATTTCGAAGGTACACAATCTCAGATGTGGCGCTATGGCTCTTAAAATCTTTCTAAAGTCTTCCTCAATGTTCTATCAGTTTTAGGTTCAGGCACTGTGGTGTAAATGTATCATTTGGGTCTGGACATCTCCTAATCCATTTACAAATGTTGACCAGTTGTGTAACAATCTGTCTGCTGTAAAGGGGAAGCTTCTTTAATGAGGGTTGGAGCTGCACTTCTCTGAGACTGTGAGGGTAAATTTTAGAATGCAGTTAAGAATGATGTTTGGCAAGTGTAGGTGCTTGCTCATTCTTCTCTAAGCTCCACCCTCCACTACCTAGGTGTGCGGCCAGGTTTACAGTACCAAGCCTTTTGCACAGACCTTAAGTTCGACAGTCCTTTTCCCATGAATTCTTTTAGGTGGAATAACATCTTAATTTCTTCAAAATCTCACAGATTTTGAGAGAAAAAGAATTCTTTTAGTGGATGACAGGTAGAATACCTAAGAATCTAGGGGAGGTAACTCAGCTAAAATTCCAGGAGAAATACTCCATGAATTCTTTTAAAACTAACTTCTATTTTAGTCACTTACTTTCCCCGTGACTTTGCAGGATGCAACTTTAGATGAGAATGAGCAATACTATAAAAGGTTTTGGAAACAGAGTGCTCATGCCTGTAAAATTCAACCCTCAAAGTTATTTGTAGTGAGGTTCATTTTCAATTGAGTGTGGGGATTTAGGAAAGAAGAATGTTCCTTCAAAGAAAAACTGTTTAAAATATTAGATTCTCCCTAGTAACAAATATCAACTCCATATTGCCTGATGGAGTTTAAGACATACTTAACTACCATTTGGGAAAGTATTTTTCACTTCATGCCTATTCAATGTATTCTTATATTCACTCTTAGGGAGAACAAGCAAGGATTTTATTCTCATACTTTCACTCCAATACTCATCAAAAGAAATTAAAACATACAGATGAATATATGCACAGAAAAATGCAGGGAAATGTAACTGGAGTTTTTGATCCTATCTTTTAAAATTAATTCTCACTGTGGATGTTTCTTTTGTCTCTTACTCTCAAAACTCAGTATGACACTGCAACCATTTTATCTTTGCATTCAGCATAATGCATTGTATTTTCCAAATATTCCAACCATACAGAACATGTTCCATGTGCATACTGACTGGCCTTGGACCATTTATAGGAGCTTGTTTGTCAAAGTTCAGAGCTTAGCAACATTTACTGCTATTCTAACTTTCTCTACAATGTTATGGTTGTAATTATTTGGAGTTATTCTAGGAGTTAATCGCCAGGAAACAAAATTAAGGGAGCATGTCTGATCCTTTCCCTCCTCTGAGACTACTGAAAAGGGAATTGAAAAGAGGTGAGCCTTATTATCAATCCAGCATGGGCCATTTCTCTTGTCATTGGTCTCATTGAAGGAGCCCACTCCAGAAAGTCACAAAGAGGTCAGAAAATTTTAAACTGTCAGCTTAGACCTGCACTACAACTTCCAAAGACTTAGCAATTTAGTATAACTCCATTAAGATCCAGTTCTTTTCTTCTTCTCTTCTCTTTTTTTTCTACCATGAGACTGTTGAGTAAAATCCTGATTTTTATTGTGTTAATTGAACAGTTCTTAGAAAAATATTTACATGACTCTTTTTTTCTATTCTTTCAGATCATTAAATGTTCAATTATTAGGAAATATAAATTTTAAATCATTTGAGAAAGTTTAGTGACATCATTGTATAAATTCTAATCAAATGGTGATTCAGACTGAAGAATATTTGAATATGTTTTTGGATCATTAATTCTTAAAGAGGCTTACCACCAACAGGATGTAAAGCTCAGAAGGGTTTATGTTAATCACTATTAAACTCATCATCCTGGGTTATTCATAGTTTACTGCATCTATTCTGACATTTGCATACCCATATTCTTAGAGGACAGTACTTTGTCTGCTCAGGGTGGTTCCTTTATCATTTGAAATAGCATACCTTTAGCACCATTTGGTTCTATTTCATCTTGATCCCATTATCAATTTCAATAAGAGTCTGTCCCTCAAGATAGTTCATAACAAGTGTGTGTTTTTGCCTGTGTCTGCATTCCTTCATTCTTTTTCAGCTTTCTATCTTACAGGTCCTAGGTTTCTCTTAGTAAGCCAGTGTTCATTTTAAATACAAACAATTAGAAGTGAAACAGTTTGTCTTAATTACTGAGCTTCCAACAGATGTTTTCTTAATAGTGGAAAGGCAGTTTCACTTAAGGATTACTTTAAGATGGCAAAGTACTGCCTGGTGCTCACATTTGCATTTTTTTAACTGATAACATTCACATTCCACTTTGATGGACATACAGACTTAAAAATAACAGTGCTTAATACCACAATATCATATAAACTTACACCAATTATAAGTAACCAGCATATTAATAGAATGCATGAACATGATAATGTTTATGGCTAGGAAAATTCTGCTAAGAAATAGATCAAATCACTCGACTATGTCAGGAATAGTGATGATTATCTGTCTTGTCAGGTCTTGAGGAGCTTAAGAAAAGTAGTCAGGAGTTTCTAGCAAGATTGGTCTATATATCAAGAAACTGTCTCCAAAAATGCTATCTGTTGTTGTTTTTGAGAATATATAATATATAAGTGATCTTATAAGGGAAAGAAGTATGTTTTTATAAAACAAATTAAACTTCATACAACTTTAATTTCATTAACTGGTAAAACTTTTCTTCAGCCTATATTGCAAATTTTAGAATGTAATATTTCCATAAATTTATCTAGCATATATAAGTTTGCTATACTAATGGACCAATGATTTCATAGATCTGCCCATCTCCACCTCCTCAGAGCTGAGAGTAGTAGCATGCCACCATATCTGGCTTTTGTGAATTTTAGTAATTAAACTCAGCTCTTTATCCTTGCAAGATGAGCCATTCACAAACTTCAAGATCTTCCCATTCCCTATGCAGCCTGTGTCTCAGTTGTCCCCTAGTAAAACAAGAACACTCATTTCCCATGTGCTTCTCTGTTATGAGAGATCTATCACCCCAATAGGTGTGATGGCTATTCCTGATGTTCAACTTGAAACATCTTGGATTAACTAAAACCTAAGCAGCTGGGGATATTTGTGAGAGATATTTCTTGATTGGATCATGTGAGATGAGAAGACCCACCCTTAAACCACATCTTTTGGGATTGATGACCCACCCTAAATGGTAGCCTATATAAAGGACACAAAAAGGCTAAGCCCTTTTTCTTTGCCAGCTGGTCCTCACTCTTATTGGCAAGTCTATTCCTTCACTGGCATTAGATACTACTTCTACAGAATTCCAGTGTTTTCTGAAGACAAGCAAGACACAGTGTGATGGACCACATAACAATAAGATTTTTAGACTTTCCACCACAAGACAACTATTATTGGAATAGTCAGACCACAGCCTGAACTTAACGTTAATAAGTCTCTCTCTCTCACACATACACACTCACTCTATCAGGTTTGGTTTACTAGAGAAGCATGACTAAATATAATGTTAGCATTTCTTTTTTTTCCTTAATAAACTGTTGCCTAGAATAAGATACCCTTCAGATAAAATATGAAAAGCCATTTGATTTTGGGGAAGTATGTGTCAGAGAGTCTGGTGATTCTGTTAAGAAGTAATAGATTATGTTTTATTCACTTCAGACATATGTGTACAAATATGAACTACTTTACTCCTCAATTTTCTTGCAAAATAAGTACTGGAGGAACTTATTTTTAAGGAAATATTTACTAATATTGACTAGGATCTAATTTCTCATGTATTTCAAGTAAAGAGACAGTAATTAGTAGAAAATTAGACAGTATCCCAAAGAAAGAATAGAAAAAATATGATTATGCGAGATAGAAATCAAACTGGAGCCAAAGTATATTTTAATATAAATTGCTAGACAGAGGGTCATAAAAATAATCATAATATGGGTCATTCACACACAGGAATGGATAATCTAATGAGTGCATATCAATCACTTGGTACTACCAGGTATGTGTCCATCACATGCGTTCCTCAGTGCACAGGAGCTGTTCAGAGAGGATGCAGACAGATTCTAAGAGCCAGAGGGAGCAGGGCTGATTCCCAGAAACAGTATCTTGCAGACAGAACAGAACTGACCCATATATGAATGTAGAGATGATAGCAGCATGAATAGGAGCTGCACTTGTTCAAGCCAGAAGATGTCTCTAGGCTGAGAGTGAAAACTGAACATCATCTCAAACACTCAACCAACAACCTATCTGTAATTGATATCTACTTGCAAAAGAAATAAGTTGTTTTCTCCAATGGAATTTTACTGGGTATATTAAAGCACACCAGGGTAGGCCCTCTGCTCAGCAAGAGATGAACAAAACACAATGAACTCAACACAATGAACTCAATGGAATTTGCATACACTTTTTGTCTCAAATTGATTTTTTAGGCTTTTTTTGTCTTTCGCTTGAATATTTTGGTTCCTAACTTTTTGGGGGCATTTGTTTGTTTTACTCTGTGTGTGTCTTAATGTTTTGCTTGATTATTTAGTTTGGTTTTGTTTTTAAGAAGAGAGAAAAGAAAGATCAAGGAATTGGATGCTTGCAGAGGTACAGAGGATTTGAGGAACGGGAAAAGCATGTTAACAATAAACATAACATAAAAAAATCATAAAATAACATCCTGAAAGGAAATGAAGTGAAAATGACAGAGGTCCCAGAAATAAACATACACAAAATGCCAATTTATCTTAACAAAGTTTTTTTTAATTGCAGAAGCAATTTAATTCAGAATGCAGAAACTATTCATTAAATATTCTTTAAGTAATGAGCTTCCATAGGGAAACATTAAATTAGACCCAAATGGTGACACAAGATCAATACAAGCTTATCCCCTAAAATGTGAAATTGCAAAGTAGTGCTAAAAAAAGAGATAGTCTTCAAGATCTGTGAAGTTTACAAAGATATGCAAAGTACAACTCCAAACAACAGACAATATAAATATTGATTAAATTAAACATTCAAGGCCTGATACTAAAACAACAATAAACTTGAACAAACAAAACAAACAAAAACTAAAAAGAAGTGTCAATACATGCTATAATGGGGAAATATTTGCAAAGTATATGTCAGTGTGTGTATATGTAAGATAAATACAAACTCAAAAACAAGAAAGAAGTTATTTTGAATATGGGTAAAAATTATGAACAGACATTTAGCTTTAGGAACCATACAGCTGGCAAATAAGCACCTTCAAAAATACTATCATTAGATATCAAGAGGGCTGCATAGCGGAAGCACATGGGAAAGCTTTGCAGGTATATTGCAATATAAGGAGTGAAATTAGCACTACTACCAAATCTGAACAAGATCTCTGAACATGACAGCGGATGAAAAATGACAGATTTTCTTTTGCCATGGCTTTTTAAAAAAATACTCACCATTAATTCCAATAAAAATAAAAAAAATCAAGACAGGGTTTATAGTGTTAATTACTCAGTCATCTAGGATTTAGGGAGGGATTGTGGCTGAGGTAATATGGGCTTCTTTTCAGTAAGATGGATGTATACACAAACACACACATACAAATACATGAAACCAAAATAACAATAACAGAAACAATCCTAACAAACAAAAAGCAACCAACAGAACAAACAAAAAAATCTCCAGTGAAATACCTTACATATGTGCGTGGAGTGCTAAAGTTTACATCAGAAACAGTTTTTTATAGTCCTGGGACTGTACTGCATTGCACATGCTGGTCTGATGTGACTCAGGCTTGAACAGCAGCAAGGTTTTAGTTTTTAATCATCAAATAATAGTCCTTAACTTGGGCAGTTGCACGATGAATCCAGATGGTTTATCAGCAGCAGTGATTAGCTTCTGCAATGCATGACCCCAAAGAAAGGAGTGTTAATCTGCCAGCCTGTTTTTTTCCAAGTGGCAGACCAAACACTAGGCTTCTGGCAAGAGTGCAGGCTTCAGCAAAATTGCACCAAGCTTCACAAAGGCAGGCATCTAAAACTGTCTGAGTTCTGTCCACTGAACTGTGCCACCAGCTCATTTTTCTATTCTTCACAGCTGGTGTTGAGGTTGAACAGACGTGCAGGCCCAGATGATTTCAACAATTTTGAGTGTAGCCAAATCATCAATGGACCAGGCCCAGACATTTTGGAAAATATCTCTGAATCAGGCTCCTCAGGGGGTTCTAGCACCTTTTGTATAAAACAGTGGGATTTGTATAAAACAGAGGATGAGATTTCTGCCAGATTTTTTTCTCCTTGTGTGTGTGTGTCACTTTCAAAAATCCAGAGAGATAAGAGCCAAGGCAGACCACTCACACACTTATTTATGTTTCTATGTGGAAAACGTGCCTTAGGGTTCTTTCTAAGTTTGTAAGAATGGGAATCTAAGCTAACTCCATGTCAAATTCAACCCTTAAATTTCAAAGGAACCCAGGAACAATTCAATAATCATAAGCTTGGATGATGTCTTCCTGCAGTAATGTTACTATAACCCCATGTGTGGCCTCTCCAGTAAGGTCTCGAGTGGGAACATCACATCAGCAACATCAGCTCTGTAGGCTCCAGGTTCAAAAGTATCATTAATATAGGGGAAACTCAAAGATGCTGTCTAAAAGTTTTCTGGGTTACTTCTGTTCAGATGAAAGACTTGGGCCTCAATTAAACAAAACTGAGTGTGAGTTCTTCAAAATAAATAGCCAAGAATGGCAGCTGGAGAAATGGCTCACTGGTTAAGAGCTCTGGCTGTCTTTTCAGAGGTCCTGAGTTCAACTCCTTACAACCACATAGTAACTCACAGCCATGTATATCAATGGCCCATAGTGTCAAATTTAAACATACATTTGATTACTCAAAGCTCTATAGTTTTTGGTTACTATTTGCTGTTCTGAAAGTGACCAAAGCAATCCTTCTTTGCTTATTAATTTTGTTAAGTATTTTGGATCTATTTACACTTTTGCAAGAAACTTAAGTTGGTAGACATTTACCTGAGTCACACTGAGGTAGATCAGCAGATTTTGCAGATAGTTATATAACATCCTATTTACAGATATTGACATCATGTCCTTGTCCTATCAGTCAAGGAGATGCTAGGTATATAGTGGAAACTTTGAAAGTCAATTTGTAGATGTATCCAGACATATGCTATCTAATCACAGATTGTAAATGAAAGGGGCATGGATTTAGAGAATTAACTTGTGCACTGACTATTTCTGGCGCTTTTTCTAGAAATAGATAATAAATTCTATTACACACATGCTGTGGAAGGACATGAATATAAAATCAAATCCAATTACAGTAGCAATAATATTACTTATAATTTGCTCCAATGATTCCATTCATTTTTAAAGTCATTAGGTAGATTTGATGACACTTTCTTCCCTGGTCAGGAAAACACTGTATTCCACAATACATGGACCATCTCAATCCTGATAGTATGTAGCATATTTGATTCCTTCCAGGGAAAGAGCAACATAAGTATCTTCACTAGTCATCTGTATTTACCTCAAGGTAAGTGAGTTTAGGATAAATCTTAATCTGGCCCAATAGCACAGAGCAGGAAGTGGAATCATGACCTTAAAGGCTTTGAATTCCATCTTGTTTGAGAAGAAAAAAGAGGATGTCTATGGCTCAAGCACATCAACACTTAATATTTGGTCCTGGATGATATTCAATTGTTTTAGACAATTTAATTGCCTTGTCAGAGTTGGTACCAATTCAGTCAGGAATCATAACCCTGAAGTTTCAGTTACACTAGTGTTTGGGTGGCTCATAGGTTTTTTTCCAGCTTGACTGAGACATGAGTCAAATAAGGTGACTTAATTTGAGGAGTCCACATTGATCCAAATTACCTGTTTCTGGTTACTCAAATTATGTCACCTTGTCTTCTTCCTTAGGCTGGAAAAATTATTCAGGATATTAAGCATTACTGCAAAAATTTCCCCAGAATTTCTTGGTCTATCATCTTAGTCTGCAATGAATCACCATCTCATTATGACTCAGTTTTGAGTCATAATCACTTCTGAATCATAATCAATGACTGTGCTTTCACACAGGAGATTTTCTGTTTCAGAGAAATTTCAGACAGGGACACTTTGCTTGCATTATGACTTTCTGTAGAATGCTAGGATATTTTACTGTTCTGAGTGGATGTAGGATTGCATGATAGAGAAGTGGTGAGATAAACCAGTCTTTATTGATATTCTTTAACTGATCTTATGTGATATGCCTCCAAATTTTGCAAGTGAATCAAGTAAAACTCTGGTTATTCATTTGGTTTCTGCCCATTTATTAGTTCCCCAAATTTAATGTCCAACAAACAGGAACACTAAGTCCTCTTTGTATTTCTATACCGAAATGTAGGGTAATGTACTACAGCGTTGGCATCCTTTTAGCACCTGCATTTCTGAAGAATACTTTATAAAGGTCCAGAAAAATCATCTGCAAGGTGATTTCTTCTGTGATTCAGACAGGGAACCATTTATTTTAGTCCTTGTCTCATTGAACTACATTATCTACAGTAATTAATTGAAAATAGCTCATAGCTCCCCAGTTGGATGTGGGCTTACTGAATTCTCCATTCAAAATTAAATATTGACTGAGTCGACCTTGTATAGGCCTTTTGTGTGTAGTTACACTCTCTGTGAGTTCATGTGTTAAGCTGTATTCACTCAGTACCCAGTATTATATGATCTCTTCCATCAAAAGCAATCTATAGATTCAAAACAATGCCCAGCAAAATTCTCCAAAAACCTGGAAAGAAGAGTATTCAACTTCATATGGAAAAGAAAAAAAAACCGAGATAGCCCAAAACAATCTTGTACAATAAAAAAAAACTTCTGGAGGCATCACAATCCCTGACTTCAAACTCTA